>BJCO01369562.1:0-12713 GCA_018326465.1 Flaveria floridana | reverse complement strand
CACAATTTCATGGATTTTCTTGCACAATTCAATTAAACTAACATCTAAGCATTACATCTAACATCTTAGCATCATCAAATCATGAATTCCAAGAAGAAAAAGTTTCCTCTTATTGCAATGTATGAACTAGATGATCAAACCATAGATTTCTTGCATAATCAACATCATCCAACATTCATACAACCTAACTAACACCATATTAATATCTAACAATCATCAATTTCATGTTTTCATCAACAATTTTGAAATTAGGGTTCATCTATATCAAAAACTATGAATAACCCATTAAAACTAACCTTTAAATGTGTAGAAATCAACAATTGGACTTGTAAAACACCTTGTAACACTTGGAATCAACCAAAATCGAATTGTTCTTGTTGTTTCTTGACCAAAATCGCAATGTGAGAGGGTGGGGAAGGGGTTTACGGCCGCAAATGGGGTTTGGGGGCTAGGGTTGGGTTAATTTTGGTAATATTTGACTAAAAAAGTATTTACAACATAACCCCTTTAATTATATTTTATGAAAACTAATCTTTCTAACACTTTTTAAATAGTTTTTAACTGCCAAACACAAGTATTATTAACTAATAACAATAATCCTAGACATTTTAATAAGTCACAACACACGAAATATATATTACACGTTGTCACGTTATCACGTAAAATGTATAAAACAAATATTTACAATTCTATAAAATTAGGAACCACATAATCACAACTAATAATCAACATTGTTAATTAGATTATTATTTTTTATCATAAATTATTATTATTAAGTCACCAACGTTCAATGACAATTAGTGTGAGCCCACGACACGTGTATGCAAGACTTAACGAAACTAACGGAGTTTGGTAACGGAAAATTACCGGATGTCACAATTGTGGTCACCCATTGATTACTAATCATCTTTTAAGGTATATTGATGTTAATAACATTGATTTGAGTGTGTTTGAAATTTGACCGATTCTTTAAAGGACAAATACACGTTAAATTGAATAAATTAAACACAATGAACCTTAATAATGACTTAAACGCCACCTATTGAACATGTTTTCATGGTTAACACACTCTGAAAATGATATACTGAAAATTAAAAAAAAAAAAAACTTGTCGGGTGTAAAAAGTTCAATGACCATAAACAGACGCGAAAACTTTCAAAACTGATCAGAATTATTCGCGTGGAAAGATAACTTGTCGCGCGAGAAGTTGACTACTGATCAAATTCAAATTTATGCGATAACTTCACTTGTGGTGCAAAAAGTTGAAATTGAAAACTTGTTGCTTTCGTGCAAGAACTTAAACTTTTCGCACGAGAAGTGTTGGAATTTTTCCTAATTCTGAAATTTTTATGATTAGCTTGTGTATTGATCAAAGTTGTTTAATGTTTCATATGGTGAGGCCTATGTTTTTTTAATAAAAACCATAATGCTATAGCATATCTTGGAGATGTTCCTTAAGACAAAGCTTTTTTCAGATCACTAATTGAGGGTCTAAAGACATCCTGGATTTATCATGCTATTTCAGGTAATCCTACCATCTATACTGATGTCAAAGATCAGTTTCGGTACATAGCTACTAATGAGATTGACGAGGATGGAGAACCTTGCATAACTGCCACTGTTAAAGGCAAGAGGGTCGCCACTACAGCTGAGGTGATCAACAATGTATTATTATTAGAAGATCGGCCTTATAGTCCGGTGAAGATTGATGACGATGCTTGTAAGGATTGTCTAGTCCGAATGGTTATAGCCACAGACACCATCATTGGAGAAAAAGTATTTACCTCCATTGTGGAAATACTTATTCCATGTGGTGATCAACTGCCTTAGAAATCTAAAGGCTGGCATGGATAGTCTAAGTGCAATTTTTGGATCCCTACTTGTATCATTTGTTGATGATCTTCCATACAACATATCAAAGGCGATTTTATAGAGATGTAGAAGAATGTCATAGCCACAGTAGGGAAGAAGTTTATCATGTACCCCAGATTTCTGCAGATGATAGTGAATCCTGCTCACTTTGAGTTAGCTATGTATGATTCATCCACTTATGTTGTCATGGTGATGAAGAAAGACATTTTCACTTATCTTATGGGAGATTGTGGAAATACGTGGGATGGATCCTATTTTTCCAAGCTTGGAAGGTTTTTTGAGGGTTTTTAAGCTGAGGCATGACCATAAGAGATAGAGACTTCTCATGTTCAAAGAGATGATATAGCTGGCCCATCCACTAGTGGTGCACAAGAAGCACCTAAGAATTCTCAGGGTGCTGAACGATCAGATATGGATGAGGTGGCACCTAGTCTACTGAGAATGGGAGTGAAACAAATAGTGATCAGATCAGGAACGTACCATATGTGCTACAAGAACGTCTGAGAGTGTGAGAAACTCCTACCAAACACACTGCTGAGGAACGTGATTCTGATTTGTTCCAGAAGAGGTACCGACTACCCGGGGAAGGAGAAAGGGAATGGTCACGAGGGCTGTTGATAGTCCACGTGAGAGGGGTAGAGGATGTGGAGTGTTGAGGAAACATCGAACCCCGATAACCACAGTGATGATTGACGATGTTCCTATGCATGATATTCCAGTAACAGTTAGTAAGGCTGCTACACCCGTGATCGTTACACAGTCAACAACTATAACATCATCTTCTATACCCATTACTGATGATGTGTTGAGGACACCTCCAAGGGAGCAAACACATGATGATATGTTTGAAGATGCTGACTTTTTACATACTACTCTAGAGCCTCGACCGTAACCTGAGTCAACTTCATTTTCTCCTACCAGGATTACTTTAGAGCGGCGGGGTAGCGCATTAGAAAGAGAGCTGCTTGATAAGACTAAGATAATGGATAATATTTGTTGGAGTTTGTTAGAGAGAGATAAGAAGATAACAAGCTTAGAGAGTCAGCAACAATTATTGTTTAGTTATGTTCAGATCATGGAACAAAACTTAAGAGATCTCACTTCTCGTGTTGATTCATCATTTCGTAAGACAGAAGTTAGATAATCAAGCAGATAACAAACTACTGGATCTAAGGAAGCTGATGATATTATCCCTGATATAGAGCGTGTTGTTGATCCTGTCAGAAAGGGACAACAGACACTGCTGATGTTAATCAAGAGCCTTTATCTAATGTTTATATTTAGGCTACTGAGGATCAACCTATGTAGTTCACTAAAGAGGTGTTTATGGAGCCTGAGCATGTTATGCACATTCCTAATCTAGTAGATGATGATGATTATTTAGATCATATTGACTTTGCATTAGTGATGAAAAGGATGATGATGATGAGAATGATGTTGGTGATGAGGGAGATGATGATAAAGGAGATGATGACAAAAGGATCATGATGATGACCAAGGAGGTGATATGGGTACTGCTACTGGTACTTCTCGATCATCACGCACTGATAATATCTCCGGACCAAGTCCTGATGATATAGTCGACTACACACTGATAGATCCATCCACCAAAGCTGCACATGAGAAGGAATTTTACTCTTTCCAGCACGGTTGATTGCTGAGGATGACGGCGAAGATCTGACTTCGTTTGATGATTTGGAAAAGACTGCTATAGACTACACAGTCATATTTGGAAATAGTCTTAAGGACTTATATTCTGATATATTGATTGAAGAGAGTGATATTATTGGGGAGACGAGTGCTGGGGAAATGACTGATAAGATAGTAGATCAAACTTGACAAAGTGTTGTACGTCAAGTTGATAATATTACTATTAAGGCTCCCTCACCGCCATCTTAGATACACACACTGAGACATTCCAAACCTTTCACAAGCTACGTAAACTTAGAACCTATTATTAGCTGGGCGTATGATGCTGAGAAGAAGATGTATATGGTTAAGAGACGAACAAGGGCGATAGAGTATTATCAGGATGGATAAGATTTTCATACGCTCATAGCATCGGATTTATATGCCATGGGTCGTGTTCCATTCATTAACCCGAGTAACTATGGAAAGGGAAATTGGATTAGAAATTTAATTTAGAGACATAGGAAAACCAACTTCAAGGACTTTAAAATAACCAAATCCAAAGTCATTGAAGATGAGACCTGGATTGATCCTAACATGAAAAAGCCAATGAAGATAAAGGTTTAAAAGCATCCGAGGTATGTGAGAAACATTCCCATGCACGCTCCAGTGCTAGTTAACAGCTTGTCTGAGCTTATGTGGTGGAGTTATGAGAAGGAGACGGGACATGTGTTAATATACTGTGTTGATAAAGACTACCGTATCATCAACCCTAGGGATCTGCTTAAATTTGGAAGAGATGATTTGTTGAGGTTGTAGGCTTGTCCAATTGCATCTAATGAATTAGTTCATCTTTTGGCAGCATAATTCGGTTGGTTGATTACGAAGGCCCTGGACAATAAGATGTATGCATATGGGGGTAGTTCCAAGGTTGTAGACTTGGACTTCTAAAAAGCATTGATTTACTGAGCCTAGGGGGAGATTGTAGGCATTAAACCTAAAGGCTCGGGAAGTCAAATCAAGATGAAGATCAAGATAAAGTCCATGCGAGAACCTAAAGTTACCGTGTGAAAACTTGGTTCTCGCGTGACAACCTATAGTCGCGCGAGAACTAGTTGATTCGTGCGAGAACTTATAGTTAGTATAAATATAGAAGTTTGTTTTGTAGTTAAAATAGGTTTTGTCATTTCTTGATTTTCATACGTATTGTAATCTTTCAAAATCAAAGAGCAATATACTTTAAAGTTATTTACATTCACGTTCCTATGCTTTTAATTCTTCTTCTTCTTATTACCGTGAGCGATTATATTTCACATTCTCCTCACGAGATCGATTGTGTTATTGTGATGATCCTTACAACTCTCAGACAAAAGGACTAAGTATACGAACTATTAAGACATCATAGAATATGTTAAGGTCTTGTATCATTCACGTTAGCGGTAGTTAGGACACGTACCCACTATTGGTTGAGTTCCCTTATAACAATAGCTACCATTGCAGTATTTTATTAGCACCATTCGAGGGACTATGCATATTTAAGTGTCGGTCATCGATGTAATGGGCAGAAGTTAGATAAATTTAGATGACATGTAAGGCCCCGTTCCCGAGACGCTTATAGTCGGACACATCTCATAAAACATTTAAATAAAACTTTTGTAGTAGAATTTTAACTTTTTTATTAATAACTAAATCATGTTAACCTTTTATATCATATCATTTTTTACGTCCCATAAGTTTCATGAACATGATATGTTTTCCCAAAATATGGATGACAATCTTCAATCATATCCCAGTAGCTTATGTATCCATACCTGCACCTCCTCAGCATCAAACTTTACCTGCCAACGATTATGCATACAAAAGTTGTTATTGTACATTCATTCATCGTTGTCATTTTCTTCATCATCATTATTACATTCATTCCTTCATTCGTTCATTATTATCGCATGTTATCTTATGGATCCCGTCACATGCAATACCCCCGTCTCCTACCGAAGACAGAACCAGGGTACGTGAAAAGGAATCCCTTTCGAGTCAATCCTAAGGATTGAACTCCCTTCGAGTCAATCTCAACGATTGAACTCCCTTCGAGTCAATCTCAACGATTGAACTCCCTTCGAGTCAATCTCAACGATTGAACTCGCTTCGAGTCAATCTCAACGATTGAACTGCCTTCGAGTCAATCTCAACGATTGAACTCCCTTTGAGTCTACAATAGACTCCCTTCGAGTCTATCTCAAGGATAAACTCCTCGTGCGTATCCTTCGAGTTAGCTAAACCGCTCACATTTGAGCTAACGATAACATGGTCATGCACCTCCCTTTGTTTGCTTGCAATCCTTTGTTCATTACATTCCATTTTTCCTTATTATTATTTTTCACTTCATTACATAATACTTTACTTATTCATTTGCATGTTTTTAGTTTTTAGTAAAGTCACATTGTAAAATACATAGTTTTGATAACTATTACATCATAGAAAGATAACACATCATACATATAGCATACCATGCGAAAACTTACATACATCAACATTAACATCTCGTGCGAAAACTTAACATTTCGCGAGAGAACAATGCATCACTCAAAACCTGCATTTTTAAACATAAAACCATCTCGTGTGAAAATAACGTCACACGAAAACCTCTTATCGCATGACAACATTATCTCGCGCGATAACTATGCCTCTCGCGCGAGAACCCTTTATTCGCACGAAAGCTGCAGATTTAAATTTTCTAACGTACAACTGTAACTACTCGCGCGAAAACTACATGTTTCCTGCCTATTTCTCTAACTTTTCATGTCTAACGCTGTCTAATGAGCCCAACATCATAAGCATCATCATTCTAAGCATAGACAATCATTTTCAAACGTATAATATGCATAATAGCCCCAAAACATGAAAACCTATGTAAAAAGGGGACTATAAACTCACCTCGTGAAGCCTTAGCTCAAACATGACCTTCCCGAAGCCTTTAACGAACAAAAACTACATAACCATATGTTATATTCAACAATAATCATTCCTTAGTAAATAAAACGAGTTACTAGATGATGTACATACCTTAACACCTCATTTCTACACTTTCTCTCTCTAAACAGCAGCTACCTCTCTCTAGCAGCAGCACTTTTCGCATAAGTGAGTGCCAGACATGGGGTTTCATAGCTATTTATACCCCAGCTCCACTTTTCGCAGGCTTCTCGCATGAGAACATCCTTTCGTGTGAGAACTGAGCCTTCTCCCGCGAGAACATACTTCATGTGAAAACTTCTTAAGCCTCTATTTTATCCAAAACTTCCAAGTGTTACAAGTCCACCCCCCTTATTTAGGTTTCATCCTTAAAACCTATCAGTCATCAAACAGATGAGGGTAATGTTGCCTCATCTCTCCTTCGGTTTCTCAAGTAGACTCTGACCCTTTCCTGTGTTTCCACTGTACTTGCACTAGTGGAACCACTTTGTTCCTCAGTCTCTTCTCCTTTCGATCAATGATAGCCACAGGTTGTCCCACATAATTGAGTCGCTCGTTGATCTCGATATCCCAAGGGGAATAATCATATCCTTGTTGACTAAGCACTTCCTCGGATGAGATACATTGAACATCGGGTGAATTCCACTTAGCTCATCAGGTAGCTCCAATCGATATGCCATTTCCCTTACCTGGGTAACAATTTGGAATGACCCAATATACCTCGGGCTCAACTTCCCTCGCTTCCTGAATTGGATGATCCCCTTTTCCAAGGCAAGGCCATCATCATTACTCCATTGCCATAGGTTGACACTAAACTCTTTTTGGGTGCAGTTGATCAATCCATCTTCTTGCAATACTCGGTGTTTGCCTCATAGGCTACCAGCCAATTTATCCGAAGGTGTATGCCTATCCACATAAGTCTGTGTGGAACGGTCTAGCAGGAAACAAATGCTCTCTTAATTCTATCACGCAATCCTCTAGAGCATCAGGTAACCTAGTGGACTTACCAATAGCAATTCCTACATCGAAGGCTCATCGATCTTCCTACTCCTAACGAGCAACTTATCACATAAGACAGCAGGAACGAAACTACTACTAGCACCATAATCAAAGCATAGATACATAAATTTAGATTACTAGAAACGTTCCTGACGTCAAGTCGAAGTCCGCTCTAGCCTCCTCTTGGTCAAGACAAATGCTCTAGCCTTCATCCTACATTCTCCTTATTATGAACCCCTTGCTTTGCCCTGGAGCTCTTAGCCCTTTGCTTCCTACAGTCTCTACTCCTGTGTCCACTCTCACCACACCCGTAACATCTCATTGCGTGACAATCCCTCGCTAGGTGACCCTCCTTCCCACACTGAAAGCAGAGATTCGATCCTTGCTTGCATTCCCTCGCTTGCTCTTTCCCACATTTCTTGCATGCCCTCACTTCCCTGGTTATCACCCTTCGATCATCTATCCTCACCTTCTTACCACCAGCCTTAGATCCACCCTCATCAACCCGTCTTCCACTCCTATTTCTAACATTGCCCTTCTCGTCCTCTTTATCTGTTATAACCACCTCCTCTCACTCATCATACAACCTCCCCGCCAAATCGACCACCAACCTAAACGTGCTTGGTGGGGTAGCAACTACATGTCTTGAGATATCTGTCGGTAGCCCTTGAATGTACCTCTTAATCTTTCATGACACAGGTGTCACCTGATCTGGCACCAGCCTTGCCATCTTATTGAACTTCATGGTGTACTTCTAGTGTGTCATGGTCCTCGCCTCCAACTGCAGGAACTCCCTCCCAACCTTATCCAACTCCCTATGAGAACAAAACTCCTCAATCACCAACTTCTTTAATATTGGCCACCTCATCCTGCCAATGGCCCTACTACCCTCAGCCTGGACGATGTTTTCCCATCAGCATAAGGCTAAATCCAGAAACGAGTAAGAGGCAAACTTCACATTCTGATCCTCTCAGCACTCGCTAATATTAAGTACCGCCTCCATCTCCCTCACCCATCGGTGAGCAGCAGCAGCACTGTCATTCCCATCAAACGTTGGGGGCCTGCTTCTTTGGAATGCCCCATAATTACAGCCCCATGCAGTTTCCTGCATTGCTTCTTGCTCCTCCTCATCATCCCTGGAGACAACTGTCTCAGCCTCCGATTGCTCCCTTCCACCTCTCCTGTCATTCCCTCTCTCAGCAACCTTCTTTCTTTCCTCCTTCTCCTTCTTCTCCTCCTCCCTCACAGCTTTGAGATCTTCGGTCACCAAGGACGGCATAATCATCTGCATAACCTGGTGAACCTCCTTTACTACAACCTCTTTCACTGAGGCCCTTAAGTTAGCACTCTCATCACCACCTTCCTGGTGATAAATGTCGCGCTCTTCAGGTGCCACTTTGGCAGCTCTACCCCTTTCCTCGTGACTCGTGGTCCAGCACCACGTCCACCACCACGTCCACCACGTACTCCTCCTCGTGAGGCCTTTGAAGATCTACCACCGGCCATCTCTAACTCTATAATATTTAAACACTAACATGATCATTCAAGGTAATAACTCAGATTATGTCAAGTACAGTAAGTTCCTAATTACAGTAGTTAGTTATGATTAGCCACTTACTTTACTCTTCATTCCCTAAGCGTTTCCTATCCTGACTGCATCAGTATTCAAACCTACTTAAGAGCACATAAATCACATAAC
The DNA here is from genome assembly GCA_018326465.1 of Flaveria floridana. Lineage (NCBI taxonomy): Eukaryota > Viridiplantae > Streptophyta > Magnoliopsida > Asterales > Asteraceae > Flaveria > Flaveria floridana. Next base: position 3,544 of record BJCO01369562.1, on the reverse strand, counting down.
ATGTGGACATACTTCCTTTTCATTATTGTACGTAAAACGTTTACATGCAGGCATGTAGCTACTAGGACTGGCATCCCTTTCCCTTTTCCATCCCATTCTCAATTTAAGTTTTAGGTTTTGAAAATAATTTACCCAATTTTCTTAAACTTTAGCTCTGATACCAACTTGTAAAGCCCCGTTCCTGGGACGCTTATAGTCGGACATTCATCTCATAAAACATTTAAATAAAACATTTATAGCAGAATTTAAACTTTTCATTAATAACTAAATCGTGTTAACTTATTATATCTTTTCATTTTTTACATCCTATAAGTTTCATGAACATGATCTTTTCCCAAAATATGGATGCAAGTTTTCAATCATATCTTAGTAGCTTATGCATCCACACCTGCACCTCCTCAGCATCAAACATTATCTGCCAACTATTATGCATACAAAAGTCAGGTATGCTGAGTGAGTTCTAGTTTTATAATAAAAATACTTTACTTTTTTTAGAAACTAAAACTTTACATTCGTTCGTGGTCATACATCATAGGTCCACATTGGTAATAATTGTTATTTTCTTCATCATCATTCGTGCATTCATTCCTTCATTCCTTCATTATTATCGCACGTTATCTTTTGGATCCCGTCACATGTAATACCCCCGTCTCCTACCGAAGACAGAACCTGGGTACGTGATAAGGAATCCCCTTCGAGTCAATCCCAAGGATTAAACTTCCTTCGAGTCAATCCCAAGGATTGAACTCCCTTCGTGTCAATCTCAACGATTGAATTCCCTTCGATTCAATCTCAATGATTGAACTCCCTTCGAGTTAATCTCAACGATTGAATTCCCTTCGAGTCAATCTTAACGATTGAACTCCCTTCGAGTATACAATAGACTCCCTTTGAGTCTATCTGAAGGATAGACTCCCCGTGTGCATCCTTCGGGTTAGCTAAACCGCACACAGTTGAGCTAACGACAACATGATCGTGCACCTCCCTTCGTTTGCTTGCAAGCCTTTTATTTGTTCATTACGTTCCATTTTTCCTTATTGTTATCTTTCACTTCATTACATAATGCTTTACTTATTCATTTGCATGTTTTTAGTAAAGTCATATCGTAAAATACATATTTTTAAAAACTATTATATTGTAGAAAGATAACACATCACACATACAGCATACCGTGCAAAAACATACATACATCAACATTAACATCTCATGCAAAAACTTAACATTTCATGTGAGAACAATGCATCACTCAAAACGTGCATTTTTAAACATCAAACCATCTCGCGTGAAAACATCACGTCATGCGAGAACCTCTTATCATTCGACAACATCATCTCGCGTGAGAACTATGCCTCTCGCGCGAAAACCCTTCATTCGTGCAAAACCTTTATACTTAAATTTTCTAACGTTCAACTTTAACTACTCGTGTGAAAACGACATGTTTCCCGCCTATTTCTCTAACTTTTCGCTTCTAAGGCTGACTAACGAGCATAACATCATAAGCATCATCATTCTAAGCATAGAAAAGCATTTTCAAATGTATAGTATGCATAATAGACCTAAAACATGAAAACTTACATAAAAAGGGGATTAGAAACTCACCTCGTGAAGTCTTAGCTCAAAGACGACCTTCCCGAAGCCTTTAACAAATGAAAACTACAAAACCATGTGTTATATTCATCAAGAAGTGTTACTTAGTACATAAAACAAGTTACTACACAATGTACATACCTTAACACCTTGTTTCTGCACTTTCTCTCTCTAAACAACAGTTTTCTCTCTCTAGCAGCAGCACTTTTCGCATAAGTGTGTGCCAGACATGGGGGTTCGCAACTATTTATACCCCATCTCCATTTTTCGCAGCCTTCTCACGCAAGAACATCTTTTCACGCGAGAACTAAGCCTTTTCACGCGAGAACCTCTCTTCACACGAAAACTTCTTAAGCCTCGCTTTTCTCCAAAATTTCCGGGTGTTACATGATAGGAATACAAATTATTCAAGAGATGAATGATTAGGGCTTTTAGATTAATGGTAGACTAAAGGCAGCTCAAGATCATCATAAATTTACTATGATTATCAAAGGAAGCCTTGCTTTAGGCATATGCTCTAAGACATTAGTTGAATTAGAAATTAGTTACGGTTGGTGACTGACACACTGTCAAGTTGTTAGCCATATGGTGGTTTAGCTATGGTATTCCGTATATATAAACAATAATGATACCTTGAATGTGAAATCTAAACTAGACCGGGATCTAACTTTTGGTAATGGACAACAACCATACTCTTGAGATATCAACAAGTAGGTTTTAGACTTAAAAAGTCATATCAAGAGACCTTATTTTATGGGTTGTATACAATCTGTTGACTTTGAAAGGTATTGTTTGCTTTGACAAAAAGAGCAAATTGGCACCTAGGTATGTTGGCCAGTTCGCTGTGGCATAATAGGCAATAATTATCGCATGAATTAAATGGCATACATGACACATTCCACGTGTCAAACCTTAAGAAGTGTTTTGCCGATAAGACGTTATATGTGCCACTTGAGGAAATTCAAGTGGATGTTAAACTTCGATTCATCAAGGAACCAGTGGAGATCATGAACAGGGAAGTAAATACGCTAAAGCGTAGCAAGATCCTAATTACAAAGGAAAGATGGAACTCAACGAGAGGTCCTGAATTTACCTAGGATCAAGAAGATAGAATAAGGACTAAGCACCCTCACCTATTTGCGAATGGCATTGTAGTTGATAACTCCTTCTGAATTTAGGATGAAATTCTCTCAACCGGGGGATACTGTAATATCTGTCACCAAAACATGTTTATTGACCGTTGACTTTGACCTTTGACTTTGATTTTGACTGATGTGGGCTTGGTCTTAATTGATTTTTGTATCAATGTTTGATCTGAAATTGTACTTAATGGGCCTATGTTATATTATTAGGCCTATTTTCCATAAGATGACCATTATGTTTGTCATCGTACAATGTTTTGTGCTTTGTTCCTAATCAAGGATTTTTAAAACGTGTAACGCTAAAATTTTCGTTAAAACATAAAAAAGACCAGAAAATTGTGAATTTTGCCTAAAATCTACTAAATAAACTTAAATTAATTCAAAAATATAAATTATTTAATTTATATGGCATATATTAGTTTGTTGGAATCATTTTAACACGCGAAATTAAAAACATAAATATCGGATAACACGTGGTTTGAGACAAGACGGATTGGACAAAACTCCTTCCCTATTTCGGTCGAATCTATTTAAAGTGATTTTCTTTTGGAATTTATTTTAGAGTCTTGTCTTTCAAACGATGCGTATTACATGATGTTTTGTTACCTTTTCGACATCCAAACAATCTATGCAAGATCGATGCGCGATCAACTCTACAAGCTGAAATATTTTTGTGATAAAAAATACTAAAATCGGGATTAAATAAATGATTAGAGGCAAAAGTTGTATTCAAAAAGTAATTTTAAAGATTATACTAAGACTCAATAAATATGGTCTAACAGAGTTACATCGAAGTACGTTAAGTATTAATATAG
>BJCO01369561.1:0-12723 GCA_018326465.1 Flaveria floridana | reverse complement strand
TCTCTCTCTAGAAACTTGGGGGCTAGGGTTGCAAATGATGGGATGGAGGCTGATCATGCATGTTTAAGGGTTGATTAAGGGCCCTTAAACCCATCAAAACATAGCCCATTAGGGTTAATTTAGTCTATATCCCACTACTTACCTTTTTTTATTAACTCTTAAAAGCCCATTATTATTAAATGGTTTGCTTCGGGAATTTCAGGGCGTTACAGAAAGAGTAAAGATAATAAAAAAGTGGAACATAACAAAATAATGAAAGTCTTGCAAGTAAAATGAAAGGAGGTTCATAACCGTGTGTTGTTAGCTTAACTGTATGGGGCCTAGCTAGCCTATGAATACAGGGGGCTAATCCTTGAGATTGAGCGAAAGTACAAAATGTGACCCTTGTCGCTTGCCCCGGTACTGGAGTCAGCTTCGTGCATAATGTTAGGGGTCTATTTATAAACTTCGGCCCAGTACCGGCTTCATGCACAATGTTTGGGGTATAGCATACGACATTGGTCTAGATGAAAGTGAAAGATAAAGATAAAGTACGAAATATGTGATAAGTACGAAATGAATACGTGCGATAATGAAAGACAATAATGATATTACCTTGATGTATGTATGATGAATGTCCATGTACGAAAGTAAAGAAAATGTTTTAGACGAAAGGAAAGTATTTTATTTATAAAACTAGAACTCACTCAGCAACGCTATTTATTTTTTATGCATATTCAGCTGATAAGTAACTTGTTGCTGAGGATGACACGAGGGTGAAGCTACTTGGTGGGCAAAGACTGGCATCCATTTCATGCATGATATTGTTGTTTTGTAATACAGCTGAATATACTTTTGTAACTCTTTTCAAACAATGATGTATTATTTGTCAACATCAAATATCAATGCATGAATGGTTTTTGATAAATAAATATGTTGCAATGTTGATATGAAATGATTATGCTTTATTATAAATAAGACTTTGCTTGACCAACTGTGGGGTTCCCAGGAACGGGGCCTTACAGTTTTCCTACTTCTTTATAATTTTCGTAGTTGTTGATTGATCACTATGTTCTACAAGTAACTTTAATTACTCTTTGAAACTTTGTATATACTCTTACTAATATTTTAGAAATTATTTTGTGGTTAAATATATAATATTACCTGGCCTACGATAACCATTGTAAGGATCGTTACAATAACAACGATCGATCTCGTGATGTGAATGCGGAATATAAATGATCATAGACTAAGAAGAAGTATAATCAATCACACGTAACATATAAGTAAATAAACTTCACTTATTTTGCTCTCTGAATCGGAATGTTTACAATGAGTAAAAAATTCAGAAAATGATCAAAAAGCTGACTAATTACAGTACAAATCACATATTACACTAGCTTCTCATGCGACAAGAAGTTGTCACGCGATAAGAAAGTTGTCGCGCGGTTACTTGAACTTGTCGCTTGATACTTGAACTTGATCTTCATATTTATTTGATTTCCCAAGCTTCTAGGTACAACCCCTACAATCTCCCCTAGGCTTGGTAAATCAATGCGTTTAGAAGTCCACATCATCAACTTTGTAACTTCCCCCATAAGCATACATCCTTTTGTCTAAAGCCTTCATGATCAACCAACCAAATTGTGCTGCCATAAAACGAATAGATTCATCAGTTGCGATTAGACATGCCTACATCCATCAAATCTTCTCTTCCAAATTTGAGCAAATCCACAGGGTCGACGATACAGTAATCTTTATCCACATAATGTATCAACGCATGCCCCGTCTCCTTTTCATAACTCCACCACATTAGATTTGACAAGCTATTAACTAGCACCAGAGCATGTACAGGGATCTTCCTTATATATCTTGAATGCTTAAAAACCCTTATCTTCATTGGTTTCTTCGTGTTGGGATCAATCCAGTTCTCATCTTCAATGACTTTTGATTTAGCATTTTTGAAGTCGTTGAAGTTGGTTTTATTATGTCTCCATGTCATGTTTCTTATCCAGTTTCCCTTTTCACAATTACTTGGATTAATGAAACGAACACTACCCATGGCATATAAGTCTGATGCTCTGAGTGTATGGAAATCATGTTCATCCTGGAAATACTTTATCGCTCCATGTCTTCTCTTGATAACATATAGTTTCTTCTCTACATCATACGCCCAGCTAATAATAGGTTCTGAGTTTCCGTACCTTGTGAAAGGTTTGGAATGCCTTAGTTTGTGAATGTATGCTGACGGTGGAGGTGTTTCAAAACAGTAAGGTTTTCGACTTGATGTACAACCATTTAACAAGTTTGGTCCATTGGCTTATCAGTCACTTTTTCAGCACTTGTTTCTCCAACAATCTCTCCCTCTTCAATCAAAATATAAGAAAATAAAACTTTTAGACTATAAGACCCTGTTCCTGGGATGCTTACAGTTGGACATTCATCACACATAATATTAATAACACAATAAGATTCTTTAGAATACTAAAAAACATTGCAGTGGATTATATTAGCTATACCAAAAAAACATGCTTACAGTGTGTGAAGCTATACCCCATCGTTGGGCATAATGCCACCTCATCCTTGGGGTTAAGCGGATTATATTAGCTAAAAAACATGCTTACAGTGCATTTCGTACTTTTTCATTATCTTTCACTTCTATCTAGATACTGTTATAAGCTATACCCCATCGTTGGGCATAATGCCACCTCATCCTTGGGGTTAAGCGACAAGAATCCCGTTTCGCACGTATGGATCAGTCACCAAGACTGACTCCCCCTGTGTGTGAACCCTTATGGGTTAGCCAAGATCACACACTATATAACACACAGTTGAGCTAACAACTCTCAATGAGTTTTGAACCTCCTTAAATTTTCTTGCAAGAATTTTCATTCATTCATTACGTTACACTTTTCATTATCTTTAATCTTTCACTTCATTTATGATAATACTTTACGTATACTAGCATTAACACATCATGTAAAGTCACGTAATAATATATATTATAGAACATACTTATCTGACCACAAACATGCATAATAGTAAAAAAACCATGATCACTAAACCTTCCAGGTCTTAACCTTTAAATTTCTACTTGCCCAAAATTTCAGAAAATTTTCTAAGTTATTAGGCGCTATGCAGGTGCATGAGTACTATGCAGGCATATGGGTATCTAGGCGCATTGGAATACTTAGGCAGCTGCGAAAAAACTTGGGCACATGGGAACTATTTAGGTGCATGAGAACTATGTGGGTGCATGAGCATTATACGGGCGCATGAATACTATACGAGCACATGGGCATACTTAGGCACATGAGCTAAAAGTTAGGCGCATGGGAGATTTAGGCGTATGTGCACTACTTGGGCGTCTGGTCCATACTTAGGCGCACGAGTAGTGGGCGCATGAACACTTAGGCACATGGTCACTTTACCAGGTCTAACCAAGCTAATTTTAGTCCGTAAATCAGCACTCTAACATCTTTCTAAGCCCAAAACTTACTTACTAAGCATCTAAAACAGGCATAATAACCCTAAACTCAATCATACATACTCAAACATACATTTGTCCATATAACTAAGAGTAATAACATACATGTGAGTTGTAAAAGTGGGTTGCATACATTTTCAGCGCCAAAACATGTTTAAAAATAAAATATGGGGGATCTAGAACTCACCTTTTGAATCCTTTAAACCAACTTCTTCAAATTATAGCACTCTTGATGTTCTACACCTATTCATACCAAGAACGCACACACACCCGAACACTTAAGGCTCGGCCCAAAGCTGTGAATTCGGTTGAAACCTTACAAAACACAAGAAAACTAACTTTCAGTCGATCTTCTTCTTCTTCTTCTCTCTAGAAAACTGATGCAACTCTTCTCTTTCTCTCTGAAAATGCCGACAGAAGTTGGTAAGAAAGGTTGTGGGCGGCCATGCCACCTTTTTAAACATAATAATCATAAAGTTTGCCTTTTGCATAACTTTAACCCCTTAACTTGGGTTATTTTACTTTCTTCTCTTTTTTTACTCTCCTTTTCTTTTCTTTTATAAATTTCCGAGTGTTAGAAGTCCACCCCCGTTATATAGGTTTCGTCCATGAAACCTGTCACTCCTCGAACAGTTTTGAATAATGTTGTCTTATTTCTTCCTCAGACTCCGATGTAGACTTGGATCCCTTCTTATGCATCCACTGTACTTGCACCAGTGGAACCACCTTATTATGTAATCTACGCTGTTTTTGGTCAATGATTGCAGCTGGTTGCTCTACATAGTTGAGCCGTTCATCCACTTCGATGTCCTCCAGCATAGAATCATATCTTCATCGGCTACGCACTTTCTCAAATGAGATACATGGAATGTTAGATGAATTCCACTTAACTCATCGGGTAACTCCAACCTGTAGGCCACCTCTCCTACTTTTCAACTTGCCGCCTTCATAAAGGCCTTGATCTTATCCAACTTTTCAGTCGTAGCTTCTATCACCTCTATGCTTCCCAACTCATTCTGTCCGATGTCACCCTAACATACAGGCGTTCTATAGTTCCTACCGTATAGTATCTCATATGGTGGCATACTAATTCTTGCATGATAACTGATGTTATACGAGAATTCAGCTAACGGCAAGTGTTCATCCTATCTTCCACCAAAATCGATGACACATACTCGAAGCATATCTTCTAGCGTCTGGATGTTACTTTCTGATTGACCATCTGTCTAAGGATGGTAAGCCGTACTGATATGTAACCTCGTCCCTATCGCATTGTGAAATCTCTTCCAAAACTTGGATGTAAACCGAGTTTCATGATCAGACACAATAGACACTGGTACACCATGACGAGTTACAATCTCTTTGATGAAAAGATCCGCCACCCTCTCAGATGAATACGTCTTGCGAATCGGTAGAAAGTGAGCACTCTTCATCAAACGGTCGACTATCATCCATATGGCATCGTAACCTTTCGCCGTACGTGGCAACTTCGTAATGAAGTCCATGGTGATATGTTCCCATTTCCAGTCGGGTATATCCAACGGTTGGATCTTCCGTATGGCTTCTGATGCTCCGCTTTTACTTGCAAGCAAGTAAGGCACTTGGTCACGTACTCGGCTACATCGCGCTTCATTCCCGGCCAGCAATAATATTTATTCATATCTTGGTACATCTTTATGTCATCAGATGAATCGAGTATCAAGTCTTATGAGCTTCATCCATGATTCGTCCCCATAGATCTCCATAAAGAGGGATCCACATCCGTCCCGTTCGCGTTCTAACGCTGAGAGTGTTCTCACCCAATTCTGTGACTAGACCCTTTATACATTCGGAATTAATATGATCCTCTTTAAGTGCTTCATCCGAAAACTCCTTAACCTATTTCATCACATCAGTGGTCATAACCAACTGATAGGCCTTCACCCGGATCGGCTTGGGTCTCTCCTTTCGGCTAAGGGCATCGGCCACAACGTTGGCCTTACTCAGATGATAATGGATCTCACAATCATAATCCTTAATGAGCTCCAACCATCTCCTCTGTCTCATGTTTAAATCCTTCTGTTCGAAGATGTACTTCAAGTTCTTGTGGTCGGTGAAGATGGTGCACTTCGTCCCGTATAAGTAATGCCGCCAAATCTTCAGCGCGAAAACTAGTGGTGTTCAGAAATATCCAAATCCAAAACCGAATCCGAAATATCTGAAAATTCAAAATTCGGATATCCAAAATTTCGGATATCCGAAAATTCGGATATCCGAACTTCGGATATCCAAAATTTCGGATTCGGATTCGGATTGTGATTTTCAGAATTTTTGGATATTTTGGATATCCGAAATATCCGAAATATCTAAAATATTTTTAAGAAAATTTAAAAATATTAAATATTAATTAAATATTTCATATATTTTTAGATATTTAGGACATTTTAATAAAAAACTTCGGATATCTGATAAAAACTTCAATAAAAATTATTATATTTTTTTAAAATTTATTAAATAGTACAAATTTTCTTTTAATTCGGATATCCGAACGGATATCCGATTCCGAATCCGAAATTTCGGAAATTTCGGATATCCGAAATTTTGGATTCGGATTCGATAGTGAAATTCACTATCCGAAATTTTTGGATATCCGAATTTGAACACCCCTAACGAAAACCACAGCCGCTAGCTCCAAATCATGGTTAGGGTGGTTATCCTCGTGGATCTTCAATTGTCAAGATGCATAGGCTATAACCTTCCATCGTTGCATCAACAGGCAACCCAATCTCGGATAGAAAGCATCCGAATAGACCATCAAGTCCTCGTTTCCTTCGGGTAACGTCAAGATAGGAGCTTGAGTTAATCTCGTCTTCAACTCCTCGAAAGCATTCTCTTACGCTTGACCCCATACGAACTTCACATCTTTGCGAGTCAACTTAGTCAATGGAGAAGCTTTCTTGGGAAAGTCTTGGATGAATCTCCTATAAAAACCCGCCAAACCCAAGAAACTACGGATCTCAAATGGCGTCTTTGGAGATTTCCATTGCATCACTGCTTCTACCTTTGCTGGGTCCACCATGATCCCTTCAGGATCAACAGCATGACCCCCAAACTAAATCTCCTATAACCAGAACACGCATTTAGAGTACTGGGCATACAACCTCTCCCTTCTAAGCGTCTCCAGTACCTCCCCGAATGCGATCGACATGTTCCTATTCACTCTTCGAATAAAGACTGGTTTATCCAACATTGGCTGACACACCTAATTAATCAAGTCCAAAAAGGCAGCTGGCACGTTGGTTAAACTAAAAGACATCACGAGAAATTCGTAATGTTCACAACGCGTACGAAAAGCTGTCCTAGGAATGTCCTGCTCCTTCACCTTCAACTGATGGTAACCAGATCGAAGATCTATTCTTGAAAACCAACTGCCACCTTGGAGCTGATCAAACAAGTCATCAATCCTTGATAGTGGATACCAATTCTTCACCATCAGCTTGTTCAGCTCATGGTAGTCAATGCACATCCGCATACTACCATCCTTCTTCTTTACAAACAAGACCGGAGCACCCCATGGAGAGATACTCGGTCGAATAAAACCCTAGTATAACTGCTCTTTTAATTGAGCCATCAATTCCTTCATCTCAGATGAAGCTAGACGATACGGTGCCTTATCAACAGGTTGGGCACCAGGTATTAGATCAATCGGAACTCGATCTTGCGGTCAGGTGGCACACCAGATAGGTCCTCCGAAAACACGTCCGGGAAGTCACACACAACTGGTACATCGGGCTATTGTGGTACTGACGCATCCACATCCTTCACGTAATCCAGGTAGGCATTACATTCACCTTTCATACACTTCTCTACCACCATCATCAAAATCATTTTCGGAACCATAGTAACTCAATCACCGTATATTCCACCATCATCAAAATCATTTTCGGAACCATAGTAACTCAATCATCGTATATTGTCACTGAACTCCCATCGGGCGCGGTAATCAAATCATCTTTTTTTGACACACAATATTTGCCTCATTGGCTACTAGCCAATCCATCCCTAAGACTACATCAAATCCGCCTAAGGTCATCATAAACCATCTTGCAGGAAACTTATGACCTTCTAATTCTATCACGTAATCCTCTAAAGCATTAGATATCTTAGTGAATTTACAAATAGCAGTTTCTACGACAAAGGGCTCATCAATATTTCTACTTCTAACAAACAACTTAGTAAAGAAAGCAGTATAAATGAAAGTCCTACTAGCACCAGAATCAAATTACACAGAGCCACAAGTTTGGTTTACTAAGAACGTACCTGACACGACATCGGGGTGCACCCTAGCCTCCTCTGTGGTCATAGTGAATGCTCTAGCGCTCGCTCTCTGCCCTTCATTCCCGGTCCTCTTCTTCGCCCCAGAAATCTCATCCCTCGGCTCCTTGCAATCCCTACTCAGATGGCCCTCTTCATCGCAGTTATAACACCTTACAACCCCATACTCTCTTGCCATATGCCCGGGCTTCCCACATTTGAAGCAGATGTTCAATCCCTACTTACACTCTCTCATATGTTCCTTGCCACATTTACCCCACCTCTTCGTCCCCACACTTGATGTAACCACTCTTCGATCGTCCACCCTTGCGTTCTTGTTATTTTGGGTGAAACCGCCATGACCAAATGGCTTTCCATTCCAGTTCTTGTCACCACCACCCTTCTTACTCACCTCCGTCACGGCCACCACCTCTCTCTCATCATATAGTCTTCCTGCCAAATCGACCACTGACCTGAACGTACCTGTCCGGGCGATGATCAAATGTCTATGGATATCCATCGGCAGACCCTAAATGTACCTCTAGATCTTCCTTGATACCGGCATCACCTAATTCGGCACCAGCCTTGCTATCTCGTTGAACTTAGTAGTATACTGTTGGTGTGTCATAGCTCTCGCCTCCGGCTGCAGGAACTCCCTCTCAATCTTATCCAACTCCCCGTGAGGACAAAACTCCTCAATCACCAGCTTCTTCAGTTTTAGCCATCTCATCCTACCAATGGCCCTATTACCCTCACCCTAGACAATGTTGTCCCGCCAGCATAAGGCTGAATCCACAAACGAGTTGGTAGAGAACTTCACCTTCTGATCTTCCCAGCACACCCTAATATCAAGTACCGCCTCTATCTCTGTCACCCATCGGTGAGCATTAATATCATTACCATTCCCATTAAACGATAGGGGCCTGCACCTTTGAAATTCCCCGTAGTTACAGCCCGTTGTAGTTTCTTGCACAGCCTCCTCCTCTTCATCATCACTGGAGGCAACCATTAGGGGCCTCTTATTTCTCTCTTTCTCCTCTCTCAGCGATCTTCCTCTTTTCCTTCTTCTCCTTCTTTTCGTCCTCCCTCACAACCCTAATCACTTCAATCACCACAGATGACAGGATCGTCTGCATGACTTGATAAACCTCCTCAACTACCGCCTCTTTCACTGATGCCCTTAAGTTTACACTCTTATCACCACCTTCCTGATGATGAACCTCAGGCTCTTCAAGTGTCATTTTGGTAGCCCTATCCCTGTTCCTTATGACACGCGGTTTAGCACCACATTCACTACGTATGCCGCCTCGTGAGGCCTTTGATGATCTACCACCGACCATCTCTAATCACTATAAGATTTAAACACCAATACGATTAGTCAAGGTAATAGCTCAGATGATGTCAAGTATAGTAAGTCACTAATTACAGTGGCTAGTTGTGATTAGCCACTTACTTTACTCTTCATTCCCCAAGTATTTCCTATCCTGACTACATCAGTATTCAAATCTACTAAGAGCACATAAGTCAAATAACACACACATATAATACCGGTTAGCTTTAAGAAAATTACCTGATGGCACGTAGCTACTTGGGCTGGCATCCCATCCCTTTTCTTGTCCTATTCTTAGTTTAAGTTATGTTTTGAAAATATTTTACCCAATTCTCTTAAACTTTGGCTCTGATACCAACTTTTAAGGCCCCATTTCTGGGATGCTTAAATTTGGACATTCATCGCACATAATATTTAAAACACATTAAGATTCTTTAGAATACTAAAAACATTGCAGCAGATTAAATTAACAAAAACCACCTCATGCAATAATAATTACTTTTGCCAAGTAATACATCGTTTTTAAAGTTACAAAATAATATTTAGTTGCATTCAAGGAAAAAGTAAGATATATGCATAAGATAGATGCCAGTCTCTTATTTGCCAAGTAGTTTCACCCTCGTGCCATCCTCAGCAACGAATTACCTGCCAACTGAAAATGCATAAAATTCAGTGTTGCAGAGTGAGTTCTAGTTTTTATAAATAAAATACTTACCTTTACTTAAAACATTTTCTTTGCTTTCGTACATTATCATTCATCATACATTCATCAAGGTAATATTTTATTATCTTCCATTATCGCACGTATTCGTGCATTTCGTACTTTTTCATTATCTTTCACTTCTATCTAGCAACTGTCATAAGCTATACCCCATCGTTGGGCACAAATCCACCTCATCCTTGGGGTTAAGCGACAAAAATCCCGTTTCACACGTATGGATCAGTCATCAAGACTGACTCCCCCTGTGTGTGAACCCTTATGGGTTAGCCAAGATCGCATGCAATATAACACACAGTTAAGCTAACAACTCTCAATGAGTTTTGAACCTCCTTAAATTTTGCTTGCAAGACTTTTCATTTATTCATTATGTTCCGCTATTCATTATCTTTAATCTTTCACTTCATTTACGATAACACTTTACGTATGCTAGCATTAACACATCACGTAAAGTCACGTAATAATACATAACATGGAACATACTTATCTGAACACAAACATGCATAATACTAACAAAACATGCTCACTATACCTTCCAGGTCTTAACCTTTAAATTTCTACTTCCCTAAAATTTCAAAAAAATTTCTAAGTTATTAAGCGCATGAGCACTATGTAGGCGCATGAGTACTATGCATGCACATGGGTACCTGGGCGCATGGGAACACTTAGGTGTCTACGGAAAAACTTAGGCGTATGGGAACTATTTTGATGCATGAGCACTATGCGGGTGCATGAATACTATGCAGGCGCATGGGCAGTTGGGCGCATGGGCATACTTAGCCGCATGAGCTAAAAGTTGGGCACAAGGGGAACTTAGGCGCATGGGTATTGCTTGGGCGTCTGATCCATACTTAGGTGCACGAACAGTGGGCGCATGAAAACTTAGGCGCATGGGCAGTTTACCAGGTCTAACCAAGCTATTTTCAGTCCGTAAATCAGCATTCTAACATCTTTCTAATCCCAAACTTATTTACTAAGTATCTAAAACAGGCATAATAATCGTAAACAAAATCATACATTCTCAAACATATATTTGTCCATATAACTAAGAGTAATAACATACATGTGAGTTGTAAAAGTCGTTTGCATACATTTTTAGCCCTAAAACATGTTTTAAAACAGAAAATGGGGGATCTAGAACTCACCTTTTGCAGCCATTGAACCAACTTCTCCAAATTCAAGCACTCTTGATGTTGTACACCTATCCACACCAAGAACACACACACCCCCAAACACTTAAGGCTCGGCCCAAAGCTGTGAATTCGGTTGAAACCTTACAAAACACTACTTCTTCTAAATCATCACATGATCCAAACTCTTTATTTTCTTCCTTAGCAATCAGACTTGGCTGGAATGAATAAAATTCTATCTCATTCTCAGCTTCTATGGTAGGATCTAATGGTGTGTTGTCATTGATATCATCGGGACTTGGTCCGGAGACATTAGCCGTACCCGATGACCCAGAAGTACTAGTAGCAGCAACCGTATCACCTCCTTGATCATCATCGCCATTCTTTTTATCATCATTACCCTTATCCTTATCTCCTTCATCACCATCATCATCATTATCACCACCATCATCATTATCACTATCCTCATTCTCATCATCATCCTCACTAAAATCAAAATATATATGATCCAAGTCATCATCATCAACTGGGTAAGGAATTGGCATAATATGCTCAGGCTCTACAAATGCCTCTCTAGTGAATGGTACAGGTTAATCCTCAGTAGTCTGAATATGAGCATCTGATATTGACTGTTGATAAACATTAGCCGTGTCTGTAGTCCTTTCAATATCAACAGGATCAACAACATACTCTCTATCAATAAATGGCTCATCAACAAGTTCTGTACCAGCATCTTGCTATCCACTTGATTCTCCAACTTCAGTGGTATGTTGTTGTGTGAATGATGAATACACACGTGAGGTGAGATCCCTTAAGTTCTTCTTTATAATATGTATGTAGCTGAACATGAATTGTTGTTGGCTCTCTAAACTCTTAATCCTTTCATCCTTTTCTAATATACTCGTATAAAGATTATCAATAATCTGTGTTTTATCTAACAACTTCTCAAATACACTCACTCTCTGCTCCAGTGTAACCCTTATGGGTGATAAAGTAGAAGACTCTGTTTTGGGTCGTGGTTCAGGAGTAGTGTTTATGTAGTCAACATCTCCAAAAAATCATCACGAGTTTGCTCCATTAGCGGTGTCCACAAACTATCATCAGTACTAGGCATAGAAGTTGATGTCACAGTTATTGATTCTGTAACAATCATTGGAGTAGTTGCCTCACTAATTATGACAGGTATGTCTGATATATGCATATCATCGGTAATCACTGTGGTCACTGGGGTCCGATGTTTCCTCAAAACTCCATGTGCTCTACCCCTCCCACGAGGAATTTCACCTTTTACTCTCGCCATTCTCTTCCTTTGACCTCGGGTAGTAATCGGGATGTCTTCAGGTACAAAGTCAGCATCACGATCCTTAGCAGTGCGTTTGGTAGGAGTTTCACACACTCTGGGACGTTCTTGTTGAACATAAGGCATATTTCTAACTTGATCACTGTCTGTCTTACTATTATGTTAGGACCGTGTACGTACGGAGTATTAACAGATTCTTCGTTGTACCAAAACAAATAGTGCGGAATCCTATTTGATTGGTGATCCAATCAGTGAGAACGAAATCAAGATCAATCCTAACGATTAGAAAACGTTATGAATTGATTCGGAATGATCTGAAACGCTCTATGAAGTTGGAATGGTCGAACAGCACGTTCTGGGTCGCTTAGGGTTTCTAATATTCGAAGTGTTACCTTTTTTCCATGAATTAAGTGGTATTTATAGGTTACAGATCTCATTCGTGCGACTGAGCCTTGCGACTGGCTCAGTCGTGCGATTGAGTAATAC
>BJCO01369555.1:0-11624 GCA_018326465.1 Flaveria floridana | reverse complement strand
TAGGATGGGGAAAACATTCCTCTATTCCGGAAGATAGAGAGGTTCCTGTTGAGGCCCCTGCCTCCAAAAACCTTTTCTTGGAAATTTCCAACCACAAACAAAAAGGTTGGAGAAATTGCTTAAAAAGGTAATGTACTTCAAACGGATTTTCATTTTAAGATAACCATATCAGATTACCTTCATTAAAACTTTGAAATTTGGTTACTTAGATCAAAATTTTCAGAAAGTTCATTGATTAAAACAAAAATATATTACCTTTCTATGTAATTTCCCCTACAAGGTTCTTACAAGTTCTCAATTTTTGTCCAGTGGCTAATGTAGTTTGGTATCTCTCCAGTGAAATTGTTGTCACTTATCCTCCTAAAAATGTAACAATTCACAGAAGTTAAGAAAAATGTTACACCTTAATGGATGTGAGGTGATTTGTACATCACCAAATAATATTGGTTTTTGACCACTTTTCCCTACACAATAAGGAGGTAAAAAGGAGTTGAAGACCTAGGGGCTGTTTGATGTGGTCAGCAGTGGAGACTAGCAAAAGTCTCAAAAAAATTGACTGGGTCAGAGGGTAAAACAAGGGTGAGTCAGAAGGGCTGACTCGGTCAGAACCTATTTTTTGCAAATCAAACGCGTTGACTGGTTGACCGAGTCAGCGGTCAAAGCATCAGTCAGCCCCTAATAGAGTAAAGTAAGGGGCAAAATAGTCAAAAAAAATATTTTGGTGGTTTACATATAAAGAATATGGTACGAATCCCCCCTTTAGTTGGATTATCATCCAAAAGTTTTCAAGATTTACACTCACAGATAAGTCAAGTTTGTAAGGTTTGCAAGTGTAACAGGCAGCTGTCCAGTGAAATCATTTGAGGATAAATCACTGGAAATACCAAGTTTTACATGAAATATGGTAACTTTGAGGTTAAATTTAAGAAGAATTCCCAACTTTGATCTGTTAATTAATTTTCTCTGTCGGGTTGTTAAAGCATAAATATATATGTTAAGAAAAAAGGAAGTACAGCTTGCCCAAGTTTTTCAAGTTTCCAATCTCTTTGGGTATGGGTCCCGAAAAGCGATTTCCTTCTACGCTCCTACAAAAAAATAGAAGCAATTCCTTACCAGATTAAGTAAAGCTACACCATATTTATAAATCTGCTTTATTATTATTACTATTATTATAATTATATTATTATTCTAACAACTAAGGAAGTGGTGACGTGATTTACAAATCCAGAATGGTGGTCATTCCGGTGAGAGTTGCCGGAAACAGCCCAGATAACCGGTTTCCCATGAGTGAACTGCATGTATACAAAATTAGAAGTTAACATATACGTTGCTAGAAACTAAAAGGAAATATGAAAATTATCACAATAAAATAGTTATTTTGCATGCGGAAATTGCCAATGAGAGTGATATATGGCATTATGGCCGGGTGGTCCTACAGGTTGCTTAAACTCATAGTAGCCCATTCAGATGGTATAGGTCCACTGAAGTAATTACGACTGAGATCCCTACATTAATATAAAAATTATGATTATCATTTCACAATGACCATTGCATAAAAATTAAAAGAAAAATGTATTGATTGATGTCGTATTGAGCACAGAGACTTCTCTTACAGGAATCGAAGGTACCGAAGCTTCGTAAACTCAGATGGAAGAGAGGTTGAGATATTCTGGAATGTTATAATTCTGGTTTGTACAAGAGAAAAAAATTGATGGTTTAAAATTAATATTCTGTACATCAGGAACTGAAAATACATATTAACCCCACTAAGCAATCACAGTATGGTTTTATTCAAGAATTACCAAGTGGGATTATGATTGTAGGAAGCTGAACTTAACTACTTAAGCTTAAGCCACAATTAACAATATAAGCAATGTGCAAAAGCCATGTTCATGAGTGGCATGCAAGAAACCAACCTATATGATACTGTTTTCTTATGTACAAGGCTTTATCTTCTAGTTAGGTTAGTATAGGAATCAAATTCAGAATACATTGTCGTGACGTGTTTATTTTTATATTCATTTTGATGTAAGTCTTATTCAAATCTGAGTCGCCGCAACATGCAGGCGTACCCCACTACTTATGTTTTAGATGGAATACTATCACTCATAGTATTAATGTTGATCAACAAAATCTGGAACTGAATAAATGGTTTTGTTTTGGAGATATTTTTTGAAGGCCCTACGATCTCCAAACAAACAAAAACGTAGCAAAACGCAGGTTGAAAAGGACGGAGAACAAAAACTATTTGATCACAAACATTGTTGATCGACACTTTTATTAAAGAAAACTAAGCATTTGACCCCTTAAACATCAACCAAACAGCCCTATTTATACTAAACAAAACAAATCCTACTATGACTCATACTCCTACCTTCTAGGATTTAAAACAACTTGATAAACATCAAACTAAATAACTAGATAAACAAACAAACAAACAAACATACCCAGTATGTCCCACTGAGAGTAGGGTCGGGGAGGGGTAGGTGGTGGCCAGTCTTTCCTCTATCTTGGGAGATAGAGAGACCGCTTTCAAAGAGACCCCCGGCTCGACAAAGATAACAGCCAAAATTATAGTCCATATATCACATAATACATCATAATAGAGTTTTGTATATGCATATGCATGTCCATAAACAAAATAACTAGATTATATTGCATACATCACATACATCACACAAACAATATAAGCACATAAGCAATAGCATACTCATAACCATCAGAATAATAATGCGTACCTCACACAAGCAATTAAGCATACGTCACAAAATAACTAGATAAACATACTAATTAAATACTAAATAAAAGACTCTTAATAAAATTAAAACTCCACTCATATAGGATCTGACTTTGACTTTTTTATGAGAATTAACAAAGATTAATTCCAACAATCACCCCCTTAATCTTTGTTTTTCCACAATAATGTTGGTCTCTCTCATATTAAACAAGATGAGCTATATCTTTCTTATTATCCTCTTTATCCTTCCACTTGGTACACTCATATGCAAAGTGATCAAATTCACCACATTCAAAACACCTAAATTCGCTCTTATCTCTATTTCCTCGACCTCTTCCACGTTTCTCTTTCTCTTCTACCAAATCCCCTTCCTTGACCCTTACCATGGCTTTGATTACTATCACCTCGTCCTTTTCCATGATGCCAAATTTCTAAATCTTCAACCTTTTGATTACTTGAACTTGCTAGTAGAAGTTTACTTTGATCACTCTCTTCTGGTTCGTGACTTTTGAGGCGTTCTTCATAAGCTTTTATTCTTCCCACAGCTTCCTCAAAAGACATATCTTCAAGTTCTGAGTATTGCTCCATATATGCCATGATAGGTAGGAACTTCTTTGGAACCGAGTTGAGCAACTTACGTACAATCACTTCAACTTCAAGGCTTGAACCAAGGCTTTTAAACTTAGCCGCTATGCCAGTTAATTTATTTGAAAAATCATCCATCGTTTCACTTTCTTTCATCTTCAACATCTCCATCTCACTCCTTAGGGTTTGTAAGCAAGCTTTCGGCACTCTCTCTGCTCCTAGATGTCGAACCCTAATTGATTCCCAAACATCATTTGCATCCTTATATTTTGAAACCTGAAGTAGAACATCCTTAGGCAACGTTTGGAAAATAAAAGCTCTAGCCAACAGATTCTTTCTACTTTCAACCGCCACCCCTGTTACTGGATCAATTGCCTCCCATAACCCATACGCTTGCAAAATTGATTCCACCATGATTGACCAACTTATATAATTGGTGGATGTCAATTTAGGACACTGCAATAGAATGTTGCCTTGCTCTTTTGCCGGTATAATTGGTTGGACTGCCATTCTTTTCTTGTTTGCCTACTTTTCTTCTAAACTTGCTTTCTTTTTTGCTTGATTTTCTTCCTTTCTCTACTTCTTACTTTCTTTCTTCCTTTCTCTCCCTCTTACTTTCTTTCTTCGACCTGCTTTTTTTTCTTTCTCGTTCTGGTTTTCTTTCTATCTTTATTCTTTCTCTTACTTTCTTCTTTTCTTCTTTATCTTTCTTTCTTCTTGCTTTCTTTTTTCTTTCTTTCTTTCTTTCTTTCTTTCCCTTTCTTCTTTCTTCCTTCTTTCTTCTTTCTTTCTTTCTTTCTTTCTTTCACTTTCTTCCTTCTTTCTTCTTTCTTTCTTTCTTTCTCTTTCTTACTTAGTTTCACATGGATTCAAGGATTTGAATCCATCTTTCTTATTGTTGCTTCTGTGTTTAAATATAAAGCATTCTGTTTTCTTCTTGTTGTTGTTCTCGGCTAGAACAGAACACAAACAGCCTTTCTTTTGTTGCTTTCACACCCAAATCAAGAGCTTGGTATAGCTCTGATACCAATTGAAGGCCCAGTGATCTCCAAACGAACAAAAACATAGCAAAACGCAGGTTGAAAAGGATGAAGAACAAAAACTATTTGATCACAAATATTGTTGATCGACACTTTTATTAAAGAAAACTAAATATTTAACCCTTAAACATCAACCAAACAGCCCTATTTATACTAAACAAAACAAATCCTACTATGACTCATACTCCTACCTTCTAGGAATTAAAACAACTTGATAAACATCAAACTAAATAACTAGATAAACATACTAATTAAATAATAATTAAAGACTCTTAATAAAACTAAAACTCCACCCATATAGGATCTGACTTTGTCTTTTTTATGTGAATTAACAGAGATTAATTCCAACATTTTTGTTCACCGGAAAACAGAGATAAAGAAGGTAATTTTATTATATATTATTAGTTTACAAGAGGTCCTATTTGTACATCTTCTTACTCCTCATTAGGAGGAGGTTATCATGACTAGTTTTTTTTTAACAATAATTCTTTTTGCTCCTAAATACCACCTAATCATGCAGCTGCAAGGATTTGAACCCACGTCACATTTGTGAGGGGCAATCACAAATGTCTCTAGACTACCAGGCCATGGGTAGTTATCATGTCTAGTGAATCTCTAAATGACACGAGAAATACTCTCACGATTTTCCTTTTTATCTTAACAGCATTGTAATCTGCATAGAAATACATCAAGCAAAAAAGAAACTAAATCAAATGCTCTATTGCAGCAATGAATGTGAATGTAATTACTCATTAGCATGCACAAAATGACATTTCCATAATCAAAGTTTATATCTGACCTATGAGAGCAAAATCTAAGTTAACTTTGTGGTAGTTTTGTTTTAACTGGAGAAATTGACAGTTACAAGCTAAAGATGGTGGCAAAAGTCTCGATAATAAAGATCACTTTTACCAAATTGAAAATCTTCCCACTCTAATACAAGGGTAACTAAGGGGACACATGGCAGCAGCATATTTCTCCTCACCAAATTTTTCCCGCTTCTCTATCCTATTAAATAATTACGTTAATTACTAATAATAATATCTAATTTTTTTAAATTACATAATATTTAATAAATTAAGAAACATATGTTTTTATTAATGTTATTTCTAAAGAAATAAATTTTTATACGATAAGAATTTTTTCTAAAACATTAAACCTTTTTAAAAATATTAAATATTTTGAAATTGGTGTTTTTAAGAAGTAAAATTATAATAAATTAAAAATAATCTAAATTGTGAGTTATAATAAGAAAATTTTTATAAGTGATATATTTTAAAACAGTCTGTTTTTAAAACAAAATGTTTAGTTTTTTCTTTTGGAAAAGACAAAAAAAAATTTAGAACCAAAGTTTAAAAAGTTGACATCATTGTTTTATTACTTATAGTACTTACTAATACATACTTTCAATCATATATATCTTATGCTAGTATATAGTTTTATAAATTATAATTAATGGATTTCATTCTATCTAATATTTTAATTTATTCAACCCATGTAATACATGGTTTACTAAGCTAGCTT
The DNA here is from genome assembly GCA_018326465.1 of Flaveria floridana. Classification (NCBI taxonomy): domain Eukaryota; kingdom Viridiplantae; phylum Streptophyta; class Magnoliopsida; order Asterales; family Asteraceae; genus Flaveria; species Flaveria floridana. Next base: position 5,738 of record BJCO01369555.1, on the reverse strand, counting down.
TAATATATATAACACTGCTTCTTACCATTTTGCTTCTTTTGATATTATACAATTTTAGTTTTTGGATATTATGTTATACAAATTGCTACTAAAAAAGGACATTATAATATATTCACTATCCATCAGCTCAACAAGATGGGATTGACCACCCTCTAACTTCTAAGTCAATGGTATTGTCTTCTATTGGTATAAACAATACACGTTGTTATTGATCACAAGGTTTCTGCAAAGTATGTTCGTATATGTCCATGAAAACTTGCGTAATATAATATTTACTCAAACTTCTCATATCCTAATCCAAGTCTCAAGGGAATGTATAAATGTTATAAATCTAGAAGAGTGTATCTAATACTAAGATTTTTTGTTGGGAAAATATGATACTACACGAAGCTTTGAGCAGGATATATAGAATTATCTTTATTCTACAGATCAATCACCACCTATAAATTCTAATATCTCAAATGGTGCCTCTCCTATCCAAGAGGCTGAGGGATCAAATCTTGTAAGGTCTAGGTATAGGTGGTTAATAGGAGTAGTAGTCTAAGTTCTAAAAAAATGATATTATACCAAGTGTTGAGCAGGATATATGAAATTATCTTGATTCTGCTGATTAATCACCACCTTTTAACTTCTAATACACTAAATGCAGATTCATTGAACATGGATGAGAAGAAACAACACGCAACTATCCACAATATGCATCAGTGTAATTCCCAGATTCAAAGGATAAAGCCAGTATTAGAACATAGTGCATCTATGAATGCAGTAAATGTGGATTGGATAAGTTTAATACATAAGATTTCAATTTCCCCAACTTACATTTCACTTGCAAATTACCAAAAATAAGATCGAGAATACTTACATTTCAGTAACATGGCAGGTGGTATTACTTTCAAAAGAGCAATCACAATAAACAGAGTAGAACCACTTCCCTTCGCCACTGCACGGATCCTTGTCGAAATCCCATTCCTTCTTCTCCACAAGCCCTAATTTTCCCCAAATTTCTTTCATTACCTTCGCTGTATCAATTCGCACACACAACAATCACAATTAATCCCTCATCCATCGGAATAAATCACGCCATCAGTAAAAATAGAAAACAATCACTTACCTTCTCGCCTATCGAGCTTTGCAGATTGTGTGATCGCAAAATTTGAGTACAAAATCAGGGAAAATGCGAATACCAACAGCTTCTTCATGATTATGTTGGTAGTATGCTCGAGTAGAACATCTGCAGTTATGGATTCTTCATCTTATAGCGGATAGGTGGAGATGAGATTGATTTGGAGGCATGAAGCAGCTCATGTGGTAATGATTCGGAAGATGAACTACATTGTTTGAAATGATCATCCTCATCTCCATTATGAGTTCTAGGGTTTCGGAAAATGAGGATATCATGACATGTGGGTTTGTTGAATTTGGGGAAGATGATATGAAATTGATGACATAATTGCCGTTTTAAAAGATGAACTGCATGGTTGAAATGATCATCCTACGTTACCAGACGAGCTACTTCTGCAAGCGATCATAGTGAGGCAAAGACCATGTTTGGGCTTTTTAACTTTTGGAGGGGTGAAAGCGGTCGTCGCTTCACGTTCGTTTGATTCTTGATCGGAAATTGTTGGAGAAATGCTCGTTTGAACTTCTGTCCTGTTGTAAACGAGCCGATTGGTTTGGATCGGTTTGTAACGAGCCGAGCAAGAGTAAACCCCCGCTCGACTCGGTTCGACTCGAATTATTTTTTATTTTTTTTATATATAGTATCTACATAACACTGTAATAGATTTAGGACCTGTTTGGCAATTTCTAAACTATTAAGTACTGAATCAATAAGAGTTCTGAATCATTAAGTGTTGAACCATTAAGATGTCTGAACCATTAAGATGTCTGAACCATTAAGATGTCTGAACCATTAAGATGTCTGAACCATTAAGATGTCTAAACCATTAAGAGCTAGTATATCGTTTAACTATTCAAAGGAAAATGCCTGACCAATTCAGATAAGAGGTCTTAACCATTCAGCATTAGACCTCTTAATCATTCAGCATTAGTATAATGCTTAACCATTCAGAGACAAGTGTCTGAACCATTCAGACATACATTTGCTCGTGAAACAAACAGTCTGAATGCTGAACCATTCAGAAATCTAAACTATTAAGAGTCTGATTCAGATGCTACCAAACAGACACTTAGTTTCCTATATACAAATAAACAAACAAACAAACCCAGTATATTCCACTCAATGAGCAGGGTCTGGGGAGGGTAGGTGTAGGCGAGTCTTTCCTCTATCTTGTTAGGTAGAGAGATCGCTTCTGAAGAGACCCCCGACTCGATAGCAAAAGCAATAATGATAGGAAGACACCGTAAAATAAATCATACAACACATAGCATATAATATACAAAAATAAAACAGCTAAAGAATTAGAAATATACAAATATACAATTATATTTATACATACAATTAATGTTTTCAGTACCGGGTCGGACGTTGAATCGGACGTCGAACCGGTTCACTGGTTGGATCGGTCGACCCGGTCGGACCGGATTTATGAACCGGACGAATATATTTTTAACTTTAACATTTCAAATAAATCAAATTAAATTAGTAAGTAAAATCGGTTAAAAAAATAAGCTAGTAAAATAATATTAATTTAAATTCTAACCAATTTCCCAATTTGTAGCACATGACTTACCCTCTACTGATATGATGTGACACCAACTATCATCTTTTAAAACTATTAAAAAAACATAATAAATAGATATGATACATTGAAATGCCTTGTTATTTCTTCTTCTTCTTCTTCATGTTCGGAGACATAGACACCATCGTTGGAATTGAAAAAATTTACCAATTAAGTTCTTCTTCTCGTTTTTTCTTCGCTAAAAACTACCCTACTAAAGATATTTCCTCATTGTTGCAGCAACTCCTATGTTTGCACAGCAGCTCCAACGTCCACCTTTGTTGTAGTAGATCCGACGTTATTGCAGCGGATCTGAGGTTTTTTGTTAAGATCTCCGACATTAGTCTCCGTTCTCTAACGTTAAGATCCGAGCCAACCGGTTCACCGAATCCAGGTCGACCGTCAAATCGCTTTCAACCGATCGATTTTCTAGCTATCAAACGAACCAGGGTAGATCGAACTGCTCGCATCACCGAATCCCGGCCGGACCGACCGGTCCGATCAGAGCGTGAAAACATTGCATATTATATCAATCAACCTAATAACAAAAATTAGCACCAAGCCTTAAAATGAAATCCTAAGTCAAATTTGACAATGCTCTTACTCTTAGTCGATCATCTCCCGATCTCACATACTTTATTCTCTGCAATATGTTCATCACCTCATCGGTTACAGTCTTAGTCTCATCGCTAGCTACAACATATTGCCGTTCACAAAAATTGTTATGTTATGAAATATGACTACTTTTTAAGTCATTAAAACCTAATGCCCAACATTGTCACCGTCTCTCGTTGCGATATTATCGCATAACACACTAGATAGTTGAGTTGTACAAAGTGTCCGCCGTTCGTTTGCACTCGCTAGACACTCGATCGAAAAACTAACGCTCGAAAAATATTTGTTTGATTTGCGGCTCGATTCGGTTTGGAAACGAGCCAAGTACAAACAAAGGCCCGCTCGACTCGTGAACAGTCGTACTCGCAACATGCAACATTATTAAATTTTTGTTATTTTATAGCTGTGAGTTTTCTAACTACTGGTGTTTTTTGGTTAATGAGGTTTAAAGAGTTCATTAGTTGATGTCACGACCTAGGAATAATCACTTGACTATGATGGGTGGTTTCAAATTGTAATAAAAACAGGTAGAAAATAATCTCTTGTTTACGTCTTATATTTGAGGGTTCCTCAATTTTTTTTTTAATTTTTATGTTAGACCGTACATCATTTTTCTTATTATTTAAATCTTGTTTTATGGTTTTTTGTCTAATCAATATGTAAGAAAGTTTTAGGATAATGTTTTTTTTTATCATTTTGCTTTATTCGACGTTTCAGAAATTGCATCTCAATAGATTATTTAGGTTTTTCATTTTAATTATAGTTTTACCAATGATAGCGAATAATCATTATATGTAATAAAAAGTTCTTTATAAACTAAACTCACACCAACTCTAATATGTATGATTGTGTGCGTTTTAGAAATCATAAATTCATGTGTCTAATTTTATTTTCATGTATTAAGGTATTAAAAGAAAAAAACATGTTTTATGAAAATAGCCTAAGTTTTAGAATCTGATTTAGACATTCAAAAAGATTGAGTTGGCTCTGCACAAAACAAGTTATTATTAATTTGTGTGATCTCGATTTGGATTATTACATAATCATAAACGTGCATATCTATTGTGGAATTATAATTAGTGGTACACTTTATATTAATATAATCTTTATAAGTAAATTAAAACTGCATAAGTTAGTTACTAACTTACTATTGATGTTATTGATTATCATAAGGTATATCAACAAGTTTGTTAGACTTATATGTTGGATTTTTTAAAAATATGTCAAATCAAAATCAAAATATGCCAACTAGTTTGTAACAAGACTTATTTTTTTGTTCCACTTAAAAGCCTCTGAAATGTCATGCCACCCCTGAAATCACCCTTAAAGGATTGAAATACATTTTTCTACCTTCCCTAATCACTTTAAAATTAATTTAAGTTACTATATGTATAAACTCACATCCCTCGATAATGCTTCAGGTTGCTTCACCTGAAATCTTCAAATTTCAACCAAACCTCATTTCTCTTAATAATTAAAATATTAAAAAAAAGACAATATAAATAAGACAACTTGACTACCAAAAGATGTTTTAGAACATTTAGTTTTAGAAGTACTCTCGTTGAAGAGTTCCCCCAGAAGATGATTAGTGTTCAACGCAACACCTTAGGTATTCCCGATCACTCACAACTTTGTCAACACATTTTCGTACCTCTAGTTTGGATGTTGTAACTTTCGTCTTTTTTATTTCCTTTGCCTTGCTCTTGTCGATTAGGCATTGTAATTCGTCAGAAAACTCATCGGTTTTTTTGTTGAATTTCATGAAACATCGTCCATCAAAGCTACTAGTTGGGGTCCACTAGTTGACACTAGTGTTTGTTTTTTGAAGTAAAGTTAGGGGTTTATAACCCAAGCTTGGATTTATAATTTATAATGTGAAGTTTTTAATTTTAAATGTTTAGATATATGAATATGCATTTAGTTACACAACTTCGAGTTCAATTTAGTGAATTAATAAAGTAATCATAGTGCATTATAAAAATATACAAGTCAAATAAGTTAGACATTAGAACGTGGATAAAATTCTAACATGGATTAATGTTTTATATGAAAAGACGGTTGCGTTGACCTTTTTTTAATCAATGGGGATTCATACGACTAAAACACTTTGTGATTATTTTAGATGAAACTAGTGTTAATATCCAGGCGCGCGTTGCGCGTCTTGAAAACGCTGTAAATCGATACTCTATAAACTATCTAACACAGCAAGATGACACCGAGAGGACCACGTCGACCACAAAATGTCGGTAATACCACAGTTTGAGACTATTAAAATCAACAATTTTTCACTTTAATGTCGGGCTTAGAGTGTGTAAAGAAATGACTCTATCATGGCCGGAGGGCGGGTTGCAGGCAATAACCTGCCATCCTACACCCCTTCCAGGGCTAGACAATGTCCTCAATCAATTTTTACTCAGACCCATCAACTCATCACAGCCCATT
>BJCO01369553.1:0-10304 GCA_018326465.1 Flaveria floridana | reverse complement strand
TTTTTCTTTGTGGACGTGCTAGCTTAGTGCCCAAGGTTTTATACTTAGGTAATGAATATGATCAGGTGGGTTAGCAACCCATCAATAATCCAATTTATCGTTAAAAAAAGTTAAAAATATCTAAAAACATACTTGAAAAACCAGTTAGGTCCAAAGATTATCAAGTTTTTTGTCTGTTAAAAACTGCATTTCCCGTTCGGATTCTCAATTTTTCAAACCGGCTACAATCACATTGGATCGTTCTACAGTACCAGACTACCAGTTATTAACTTGTTCGGTTTCAAGTCAGACCGGATTAACATTTTTTTGCCTGATCTGGCGAACAGCAGCTTAGACGTAACTCTGGACCTGTTTAAAGAATTGCATTTTCTTGGGCTTGATTGAGGTGCCATGCCAAATTGCCAATATGCCACTGCTTCATCTCTTCCTTTTAAAATTTAAATCCCCAACGTTTGCTAGTAGATATATTGGGCCTTCATAAATAGGCTAAGAAAGGCTAACATAAGTTAAAACCGGGTTTGAGAGACCGGTTCAGAGTTGTATACGGTTTGAGCATAGTGAACATATACCATAGTGAACTAGTCTAGGTAGGCCGAAACGAGGTAGGGTGTAAAAATGTTATAATTTTATTTATTTTTCCTATTACAATAAAATAAATAAATTCAAATAAGAATAAATTTAATTTTTCTGAATTATTATAATTTAGAAATTACAAAAAATATAAATTGGAATACATTACCAAAAAGCGTATAAAGTACGTTTTTTGTGTATAAAAATAGAAATACATTACAATAAAACTATTTTTTTATTTATTAGTTTTTTGTTGTCGTCATTTGTTATGTGTACATTCTCAAATTGGAGATAAGTTCAAAACAAGTCATATCCGATTAAGATTACTAGTTGTGATTTATCTTTGAACTTACTCATACTTGAATATCCATAAGATTTTGAGTATTTTTTAAAATTTTAGAGAATAGATAGTGTTTTTTTAGTGTTGTGACTAAAATCGTACAACCAATAACTATGTATACCAACACATAAAGGCAAGATAATAAGGCAAAAAAAGGTCTGAAAACGGCTATATAAGGTTCCAATGGTTATAACCGGTACAATAACAGGTTACGGGCTATACTCGGTTCTTGCAGAAAAATTGTAAACCAACGAAGAACTAGCAGGTAGGGTCAAGTATGCACAAGGTTAGTCAACACCGGTTACTAACATGGTACGAATATTAACAACTTTTTTTCAAACATCTACCTTTATAACATCACATCATCGAGAGCTAAATTTACCATCATCACTGGTTCTTCACTCATGTATCCTTTATGGCTTTATGATACAGTCTTCTAAAAGAGGGACCAAAACAAATTCAATACATAATAAATTTTGATCATCAGAAAATATATTACTTTTGTTAATTACATTTGTAACTAACCACAATACTTGATTAAGCCTCTTAAAGACTAGGTGTCAACCGATTCATACTTATTTTAACGCTCCAAAAACACCATCAAGGAAACCCACAAATGTGAAAAAATACCTTAAGTTAGGTCTAAACCTGATATCTTAAAAATCTTAAATTCAAACCAACAAACTTGTATCATTGAACCAAAAAAACCTTTAACAATAAAATATTTTACTTTAACCGATTTACACCACGCCATGTCGTCACGAGTTTTAAATTTACCCCATCTATGGTCTATCACTCATTCATCTGTTATGATAAAATCTTTTAAAGTTGGAATCAAAAGATAATAAAAATTAAACATCAGAAAATATTTCGCTCAACAAAAGGTGATTCTAATATTGTCCATATAAATAGGTACTTGTAACATCAATCAATGTCTGGCTCATGGCGGACAATTGCAGCAATACTACTCGATATTACGAAAGAAAATCCAATGGCCACTGAGAATGCAAAAAATGAGATTTCAGATTTGACCTGTGGGTTTAATTAGGTCACTTGACCCTTGTTTTTTGACCCTACTGGATGCTACTGTTGTGCTTTTTTGAGTCCAACAAATGGGATGCAACAAACGTATTATGTTTTTAATTTGTCTGATTATATATAACAAACTGTATTATTATATTCGATGTAATATAAATATTAGTTTGTTATATTTTTAATACAATTCATCTGTCGTAGCATATAAGCCTTTTTGCCGGTTACAACAATTTGAAAATAAGTATCATACCACTTTATCTGTTATAGCATGATAATGATTGTTCAATATATGATAAACTAACCACAATAAAACTATAAAGTACTTGTATGTATTAGGTTATATGTTTAACTTTCCTTCTTATAATTACGTAAAAATGTTTTCATAGTTGTTGTGATTCTTTACTTGAATCAATTTTTGACAACGTCATATTACTCGTATATTAAATTGTAACAATTACTTACATTATAAAATATTATTAAAATTCAGGACAAAGGATTAAAAGTGCTAAAAGACCTTTAATGTTTACGGTAAACATTTAAATTATTTTAAGTATGATTACATCAATTTATTGCAATTATTATTATTATTAAAAGATAAAACGCAACATTGCATCAGTGTTTAATTAATCATAATAACTAGTTTGAACACATTTTGTTTTACTCTTATGACTTTTTAGATATAACATTATATTAAATTTCAAATGTACCGTTGCAAAATACGCATTTTTATCTACATATCGATGTAAATATTGCTTAAACCAAGTTGCTCGTCGTAATATACAAGTCATTAATGTATAAACGTACAAATCATCAAAGCTACTTAAGATTTTGTTTTTTATAGTTTTTTGCCTCCTTCTAACGTTTAAAATGTGATATTTAGTGAAATTGTAGATTTACCGCCGTGAAATATTTATTTTATCAAAGTTTCGATGTGAATTTCTTAGGTGGTGTGAAAAAATGTGTAGGTTGTCAAAATCAAGTCTTTCATGTTTTAATACTCTTGCCGCAAAGTTTAACCAATAGAGCTTATCATTCAAGGGCAATATACGAATATCTAATGCACACTTAAGTCAACGCTGACACTAGCATAATATTTAAAAAATTAACTTATTTGGGTACTATTGTTTAAAGAACTACGTGTAAAAAATTAGCTTAAGGCACCGCAATGCAAAGGTAATTTACAATGGTTTGTCGTTTGGGTATTCAACTATTTTAACATTCCATCAATGCATGTACGTTTGATATTTAACATAACGCGTAACTCACTAACGACATACGCATATGCATCACGTCACCTCCGTCCACTAATGTTAGCGTATTTTTATAAATACATTTACTTGTTCCATCGCTATGTGTACGTTTTGATATCTAAAAAATCAACTAATCCTCTAATAAAGTATGCGTATGTGACGCTTCGCCTACGTACCCTTTGCTGACGTCAACAATTACAATATCTTAAAAATATTAGCCAATGATAAACATTCTTTAACGATTTAAATTTGTTACTTTTTCGCAATAGTCTCTTGATCATCTGCACCCTACGTTAGGCAACTTCAAAACATACACACAAACCATGATATAAAACCAAAAATACATATTCCCTTCTCCATCTAAACCTAGTTGAGTTCATAATGAACATATAATCGTCATATCAAAATATCTTTTATCTCATGAACAAGTGTTGGCTTGGATATATTTGTACCCACAACAAACATTTTTAAAGGTGTACGTTTTGGGAAAAAAAACTTTTGGGAATAAAAAATAAAAATGATAAATTGTTTTCTTTGGGTTTGAATTTGAAAAATAAATAAACTCAAACCCTAATATTGAAAGGTGATAGTTTAATCTATATTCATATCGCTTGATTATTTAAGTGTATTTTAATATTAATAAACTTTATTTTGTTATGCAGCATTAATACCTGTTTTTCCTTAAAAAAGAACAAACACCTCACTACAAGAAAAAGGATTTTTTGCGGCGACTAAAATCGTCGCAAAACACTCTGTTTTCGTCGCAATATATTTTTTGCGACGAAATTGTCGTCGTAAAAAAGTCGCCGTTAAAAAGTGGTCGCAAATGTGCGACAGTGGAGCCGGCGGTTATGGTAGTGCGACGGTGGAGGGGGCGGTCTTGCAGTGGGGTGTGGGTTGGGGTGCGCAGTGGGGTGTGTGGTGTGGTGTAAATGTGCGACACTGATTATGCTTCCCGACTTTAAATTTTGGCTCGATTTTTTGCGGCGACATATCGCCGCAATAATTCAATTGCGACGACATATTTTAATTATTTAAATATTAAACGATTTAATATTTAATTAATATATATTGCGACGAAAAGTCGCCGCAAATGAATAAGCGGGATTTTTCCCGCCCTTAAAAAGGGTTTACATGATATTAAAAAAAACAAAAATAATTAATATTTATTTTATTGCGACGACAAATCGCCGCAAAAAAGTCCTTGACTTTAAAAGTCAAAAAAATTAATTTTTTTTGTCGTTTTGTGACTCTTTTGCAACGAAACGCTTGTCGCCGCAAAAAACATGATCGCAAAAAACCTTTTTTCTAGTAGTGCCTTCCTACCAATTTTCTCCCTTACCACAGTACTCCTCAACATGCAAAAACCACGTAACCAACAAAATAAAAAACACGCGCAACGATATTTACATCAAATATTGATTATATTGTACCACAAAAATCCTTAACTTGATCTAAAAAAGATTTAAATTACCATTGAAAACCAAATCCGAAAGCAAGACCTCATATCAAACGTACGAATATAACACATAAAAAATCATTGCTGAAATGCTATTCTCACTAAAACAACGATTGTACGCATGAATTGTATGTATGTGTGTTTCATCAACGTTGTATGTGTTTCATTGGTGTGGAAGTACACAAGGGAAAGGGCTTAGGGGGATAGTGGTGGACTGCTGGTCATATGCTGCTCGAAGTGTTGAGTAGTCATATTTTAAGCGTTAGCTTAGCATATTTCTGTAGTTATAATAATTAAATAGTAATATTTGTGATCAAGCTTAAAAAACAAAAAAAGATTAGATAAACCAAGAAAAAAAACTAATTTACACATGCTCTAAGTATTACGTAGCATCAAATGGTAGCAAAATAGAGTTTGTTAAATCAACAAAACAAACTTTAAAATTCTTCACTTACAATAATAATTGTCAAAAGATTAAGTTTTTATAATATTAGCCGTTGGAAACCATATCGACAACAACGAACCCAAATTGAATTTTTAAGTACCATAATGTTGTTTAAATAAATAGATATGTTATATTGAAATGCTTATATTATTATGAAACCATCCTATAAATTTAATCCAATAAAACGATAGTGGATTTATAGCCGTCCACATAAGAATGATGATAGTGGTTCAACAAAATGAGTGGATGGAAAGTAAAGCGTCTCAAAGAATTGGGAGACAATAGCGGCCCATGTCCCCCCGAATCACCAGCCTAAATATTAATGTGTTAATTCACATGGTTTACCTTTTATTTAGGGTTAAAAATATTGTAAACTAGTGTAAATTTAACCTCTCCCCATCTAACCAAAAAATAAGTAACAATCTCCTCGCGAATTTTGAAAAAAATTTGGTGTCTGTATGAGTAAAAACATATAGATTCCTATAATATAAAGTCGATAATCTGTATATAAAAAGTTTATGATACGACAATAACTATTATACCAATAAACAAAACAAAACAAAAATATTATAACAAAATAATCTATTTTACTTATTCAAGTAAATCGTGAGGCACTTCTAGCGTTTTCTAAAACAAAGCTTAAATGTGATTTTATGTGTTAGAAACCTAAGTCTGTCCCTAAAAAATAAAGAATTGTTCCTTGTGATGCGAGGTCGGCCCTTTAGAACTCGTCCATGCTGTATTGCAGAGGAGCCGATCGAGCTTTTGCCCCTAGGTACCTTAATCGCCTTTTGATTTTTCAAATTTGGGTTTTAAATTAGGTTTATATTGGGTAAATGATAGTGAACTAAACTAATTAAATATACGTTAATGGACTCTAAGGTTTAATAGGCTAAAATAATTAATTTGTTATTAGGTTTATTAATGGTCTATATTTTTTTTCAATTACTTACATATGTATACAAAAAATTCTAAATTTTTCAAGCCTCCCGAGAAGATCGGCCATGGGCGGTTCCCCATCCCGTCCCCTCTCAGGGCCACCCTGGTACTAAAAACATATTCAAAAAGATGTCAAATCATGTTGGAAAAAATTCCCCATGCAACCAAAAAATAAGCAACAACGTGTTCAAAAAGATGTCAAAACATGTTCTACATCAATGAAAAAAATTTAAAGTTTAATAACTGAAAAATTGGTCTCATGTAACCAAAGGATAACGAGTATGTGGTCTTTGATACCCGAAAAAAGCCTTAAAAAATAGAAGTTATTATATGATCACTCCGCTACATGTGTGTGTATCAAGTTATACAATAGGTTCAAATTGGTCACTCTTGTTTAATTACTTGTCAACTTAGAATGAGACTAGACGAGCTAAAAACACTAACATAATTAACCGTATACCTCTAAGTCTACACCACCTAATTGTCACTGTTGACACCACCATTTTTCAGTAGTGGCATATTGGCATCGCCATTGCCACAAGCACCACCGCCACCTTGTTGTCCTTGACATCGCCACCACATGGTTGTCACTTCCACGGATGTCATTGTTAGGCATAGCTTGTATCTGGCCTATTCATTCACTGTTACCACTAGCCACCATGAAAACAAATATAATGGTTGATACTGGTATGATGTAATATGTTGTTGGTGAGCCTGGTATTAAGATTATTAGTGGGTTGATAAGCCCAACTTAATTCAGTTACCTTTTATGTTGCTTTATTTTCATATGCTTTATCACATACGATTTCTTTGTATAGTCCGTGGTTACCACCCTTGGAAAACGTGACCAACGTTTTAATTCAATATTGGGGATTAGCACTTAGCAGTTAGCACTCCTAAAAGTATAATTTTTAAAGCATAAGAAAGATAATATTCTTAATAGTCGTTATATGAATAATAATATCCATGCATTATTAAAATAAAATAAAAAAATCACACACACACACATATATATATATACACGCACACACTCTCAAAATAAACACCCACAATCGACCTATATATATTTTAAAACTTTGATTTTTGAGAATTCATAATTGACTTCCCGAAGTTGAATCATATATACTTTTGTAAAGGTAAGCAGTGAGTACAAAATTAATGGTGAGGGCTATCATTAAAGATGACGAGTGTGTTCTTGAAGTCTAAACTTAATGGGCTCATTGTGGGCCAGCCCACTGCACTACTCAAAAGTCAACCTCCAGAAGTCAACATGGCGCAGTATGACAAACATAGTACCCATCTGTTCATTTGACGTGGTTCAATGTGGCTCAATCGGGTTACCGTCACTCTTCGCTTTATCCATTAAAATATGCATTCTTCAACGATTTGGTCAATTGTGGATCCACAACAATGATGCATAATTGTTACCATTGGCACTATTATAAGTAGCAAATGAACCACACTTAATCCCTTACAATTTCAACTACTTTCTTAAGTTGTTCTAAAGTAGCTACATGATGAGCTCAAACAAGGTGAATAACAAAGAAGAACCAAGCGTCGATGACTATGTCGACTGGAGAGACCGACCATGCAAGCCCAGCAAGCATGGCGGCATGCGTGCTGCTCTTGCAATCCTCGGTAACTATATATATGTTCTCCTCTTGATCATGAACAATTTTATATCTTGATTATGAATATTGTTTGATTTGTAGTTTACTATATGCTTTTAAACAGGTCTTCAAGCATTTGAAATGATGGCTATTGCTGCTGTTGGAAACAACCTCATCACATATGTTTTCAATGAGATGCATTTCCCTTTATCTAAGTCTGCTAACGTTGTCACAAACTTTGTGGGCACTATTTTCCTTCTTGCGCTCCTCGGCGGCTTTCTTTCCGACTCCTACCTCGGTAGCTACCGTACCATGTTGGTTTTCGGCTTCATCGAGCTCTTGGTAAGTGAATTTGTTTCGGTTAATTTAGAACAGATCGATAGGCCACACAGAATTATCTGAGTGGTCTATTTTTGTTTAAGATAAAATACAACTGTAAAAAGCTAGTGATAGAGTCTGGAAGGACAGGATGATGACAAATATTTCCTTTTATCATTCTTCACATGATAAGATTTAATAGACCATGTGGATTTTGTCTTTGCATGCAGGGTTTTATATTACTATCTATACAAGCTCATCTGCCTCAAATGAGGCCACCAAAATGCGATATGTTGTCGAATGCTAGTAAATGCGAAGAGGCGCATGGGCTAAAGGAGTTCATATTCTTCACAGCGGTTTATCTGGTGGCTCTAGGAAGTGGTTGTCTAAAACCAAACATAATCTCTCTAGGAGCTGACCAGTTCAGGAAAAAGGACTCCAAGAAGCTGTCAACTTACTTCAATTGCGCGTATTTTGCATTCTGCATCGGTGAACTCATCGCGCTAACGGTTCTGGTATGGGTGCAAACACACTCCGGGATGGATATAGGGTTCGGTGTTTCGGCTGCAGCCATGGCTGTTGGGTTAATATGCTTGCTTTGTGGAACTACCCTTTACAGAAACAAACCTACTTGTGGAAGTATATTCACCCCAATTGCTCAAGTAACTAAAACATCATCTCTAACATTCAATCATTTACCTCATCTATGCTTTCTTTGTGTGTTTTTATATTCTCCTTTTCAATACTTCAGGTTTTTGTAGCTGCAATCACTAAGAGAAAGCAAGTTTGTCCTTCCAGCTTAGAGATGCTTCATGGAAGCCAAAGTACCATCATCTTACACCATAATATCTCCACTCAATCGCATGGCGGTAGCAGCCTCCTCCATACCGATAAGTTCAGGTCATTTTCATGTAACTTAAGGATCAAATATATATGCTTGCAACGACGTTAACTCACACGCCCTCTAAATCTACTCTTAAAACTACACTGTCTACTTGTCAGACTAGAACTTTCAACCACTTACACAGTCACATAGATATTATCATGCATATTAAGTTTGTTTTGTGTTCCAATTTTGTACAGATTCTTGGACAAAGCGTGCATTAAGACTCAAGATGATACGAATAGCAACGAAAGCGCATGGAGATTATGCGCGGTGTCACAAGTCGAACAAGTGAAAATACTCTTATCAGTGGTTCCGATTTTCGCCTGCACCATCATCTTCAACACCATTTTGGCACAACTCCAAACATTTTCAGTTCAACAAGGGAGCACCATGAACACTAAACTCACCACAAACTTTCAAATCCCACCAGCTTCCCTCCAATCCATTCCTTATGTTATGTTAGTATTCCTAGTCCCCCTATACGAGACCGTTTTCGTCCCCATGGCCCGCAAAATCACGGGCCGTGAGTCAGGGATCTCGCCTCTACAACGGGTCGGTGTTGGTCTGTTCATTGCAACATTCTCTATGGTATCAGCAGCAGTAGTAGAGAACAAACGAAGAACAATGGCCTTAAGAGATCCTAAAGACCCCATATCAATCTTTTGGATCGCGCCACAGTTTCTCGTGTTCGGGGTCTCTGAGATGTTTACCGCGGTCGGGTTGATCGAATTCTTCTACAAACAATCAGTAGAAGGCATGCAGTCTTTCCTAACAGCAATGACATATTGCTCGTATTCATTCGGGTTCTATTTAAGTTCGCTTTTGGTGTCCCTAGTGAACAAGGTGACCGCTAGCTCGGGTCATGGCGGATGGCTCAGCGACAACAACCTCAACAACGATAGACTAGACCTTTTCTACTGGTTGTTAGCCGGTCTAAGTTTCGTAAACTTCTTCAACTATCTTTTCTGGTCAAGGTGGTATGGGTACAACTCGTCGTTGGTGGGCCGCCACACGGGCCCTAGCAAGGTTAAGGATTCAAAAACCTCGATGAACGACATCGAGACGGGCTAACAACATCATGATGGTTTGAAAATAACTAGTTGTCATTGAGTCTATGCATTACATATAGTATTAGTGAAAGAGCAAAAAAAGGCTAGAGGTGATTATTATAGAGCACCAAGTGCACCATTTTAGGGGGTTTGACTTTATTAGTGTTGGATTGTGTATGTGTTTGTGTTTGACTTTGAATATGTAAGGGTCCACTGTGAAAGCTTTGGCTTACCATCTCAATTGCAATATCTAAGAAGATGTTAGGTATAAACCCATCAACCATATGCATTAGTGATATATATTGTCTCCTAATTTGCTGTCATTACCTTTGTGTATGTTATAATATGTATTTAATTTTGGGTGGAATGAACACATATGTTAGTGGTTGTTTGGTGGGGTTTA
>BJCO01369548.1:0-12397 GCA_018326465.1 Flaveria floridana | reverse complement strand
AACCTAGAGATGAGATCTGATCTTGAGTCCTTGAACATCTTAAAATCTGATTTCAAAAGAGCTAAAAATGAGTATAAGTTAAAAATAGAAGACTTAAAGAAAACCATTTCAACTCTTAAACATGAGCATACCAACTACAGGACTCAAATCAAAGATCTCATCACTAAGTTAACTGAGTGCCAGGCTGAGCTAGTGATCGGCAAAGACAAGGCAGAGAAGCATGTTCTTGAAGAAGAGACATTCAAGAACATCATATCCTCATCCCTACATTCCAAAGTGTGTTATCAGAACAAACAGGGACTAGGATCTACTGAGATATCTCCTTCACACACTCTATTATCTGTAAGATCTTTCAGGTGTGGAACTAGTCAAGATGAGCTGCCATCTATACATCCTAATGATGAAGAGGATGAAGAGGAGGTAGTGAAGGATGGATCCAGGAAGAGTGAAGAGGAACATCCTAACAAGGGTCACTAATATCCTGAGGAGAGGAAGAAGTCAGGGATGAATAAGTCCAAGAGGAAGAACTTGATCCGAGTAGCAAAAAGGAGATCAAAGAAAGCTCAGGAAATCAAGGCCACTTTCAACTCCAAGCAGAAACAGGTTTTTATCTCTGCAGGTTTTGAAGTGGTAGAGACTGTGAACATAACTTTGAACTCTAATACCAAGAGTTCAAGTACATGCTCAACTCAACCCTGTGAAGGAATGAAGACTGATCAGCTGTGCAACACTGCTGCACAGCATGAACCATCTACCTCCAAAGGCAAGCTTCACCCTAGGAAGCCCGTCACAATATCTACAAAGATAGGGATGGAGATGTAAAGTGATCAAACTCAATCTTCCACTCACAAGAAGAGTCTCAGAAGGAAGCATATGGATTCCTTTATATGTGGTAGTACTTTTCATCTTGCTAAGGATTGCTTCTACAATCCCAAGAGTAGTGTCAACATTACAAGGAAGAAGACTTCTGAGAAGAACAAGAAGAAGAAAGCTTCAGAAGAAATTTGTGTTTCTTCGGAAGCTCTGAAATAAAAATGAAGACAAGTGAAAATTTGCCTTTGGAATAAATTTTGATCCGGAAGAAAGGAATGCTTCCGAAGCACTAAAACTTGCTGCAGTGAAAGCAAGATCTTCTGAAGTGTCTGTCTCCAAAGCTTCCGTAGTTGTTAAAACTTCTGAATCATTAAAGGTCAATTCTAATCTTCCAAAGATGGTGTGGAAGATAAAGAAAGACCATGTGACTGAAAATTCTTCACTTACAATAGCAAGTGATCCCTATAGTCTCAGTATAGCAAGTGACCCTGCCCAAGACCAATGAGGCTTAGGTTTCCAAATGCAACTAATTCTCCTGTTATTGTGCAGGAACAGCTGAAGACCAAAAGAAATGTATGGATCATTGATAGTGGTTGTTCCAGGCACATGACAGGCAATGGCTCTCTGCTTCAGAACTTTGAGAAAATTGATGGAGGACTAGTTTCTTTTGGAGGAGAAGCTAGTGGTTACATTACAGGAAGGGGCAGGGTCACAAATGGTAAGCTCAACATTGAGAAGGTAAAGTATGTTAAGGAGTTTGGGTACAATTTATTGAGTGTATTCCTAATTTTATGACCAGAGACATAACATGCTCTTTACTGAGCATGAGTGTATTGTTCTCAAGCCTAGGGTGGTCATTCCTTAAGAGCATATTCTGCTTAGAGCACCCCAAGAAGAGAATATGTACGAGATGGATTTGCAGGAAACATCTCCTTCAGGAGAAGTTTCTTGCTTTCTGTCTAAGGCCAATAGTGATGAGTCTTTCCTTTGGCATAAAAGAATGTACCATGTAAACTTTAAGAACATGAACAAGTTAATTAAGAATGATTTGGTAACTGGAATGTCAAAGAAAGAGTTTATAAGTGATGATCACTGTGTTGCTTGCCTAAAAGAAAAACAGCACTTGGTGTCGCACAAGCCAAAGGAAAAGAATTCAATCACTACTCCCCTACACCTATTACATATGGATCTCTTTAGCCCCACCAATGTAATGAGTCTAGGAAGGACCTCATACTGTTTGATGATCCTAGATGATTTCACAAGATTCATCTGGTTTTTCTTCCTTAGAACTAAGGATGAAACACCTGAGATCTTGAAGAACTTCATTCTGAAAATTAAGAATCAAAGTGAACACAAGGCCAAGACCATAAGATGTGATCAAGGAACTAAATTCAAGAACCAAATCCTTAACACATTTTATGATGAAAAAGGTATCACAAGACAATATAGTGCTCCTAGGACTCCTCAGCAAAACGGTGTTGCTGAGAGGAGAAATAGGATACTTATTGAGGCTGCAAGAACCATGTTGTCTGACTCTAAACTGCCCATCACCATCTGGACAGAGGTAGCCAACACTGCGTGCTATGTGCAGAATAAAGTTTTAGTAGCTAAGACTTATGGTAAGACTCCTTATGAACTGTGGCATAAAAAAAAGACCTTTCATTGGTTTTCTCCGGTCATTTGGATGTCCCTGCACCATCTTGAATACCAAATATCAAGTAGCCAAGTTTGCTAAAGAGTAGTTAAAGAATCAGCCAATGTGATCTTCAATGAGCAGACACCCTGTGTAAAAGGTTCTGGTCCTGATTGGCTATTTGATCTTGATTTAGTTACAAACTGTTTTAACAAATCTTATGAAGATGTTTCAGGATCTACAGGTAATACTTCAATAGAAGATCATGATCCAAGATGTGAGCTGAGAAGACCAAGCAAGACTACTACTTCAGCTTCAGTTGTAACTAACCATGCAGGTGAAGTTTCTATCAGCACAACATTGACAAATCAATCTGATACATCTGAAGGGCCTAAAAATTCTAGCTCAGAGACACAAAACACAATAGAAGGAACTTCAAATGTAGGAGGAAATGGCAGTGGTGACAATGATTAAGAATTTCTTGTTGCTGACAACCACTCCATTGAGGACAGCATCAATGATGTCACACACTCATTGGATCAAGCTTATCTTTATAAGTGTGCTAATATGGTGGGAGACACTTCATTTCCAGATCTAAACTTATCAAATTTAGATCTGTCTAAACAACTTGTTGTGATCCCTCAACTTAGGATCCACAAGTCACACCCCACCACAAACGTCATTGGAGATGTTGACAATGGAGTGAGAACAAGAGGACAAACCCATGACAAAAATGTTTGTCAATACTCTTATTTCTTATCCTAGATAGAGCCAAAGAAAGTGGATGAGACTTTGAAGGATGGAAGTTGGATTGAAGCAATGCAAGAGGAGCTGCTTCAATTCAAAAGGTAAAAGGTTTGGAGTCTATGTCCTTTTCCACAAGGGAAGACTATCATTAGAAACCAAATGGGTGTTAGGAATAAGAAGGATGATAAAGGACTTGTCATCAAGAACAAGGCAAGAATAAGGCATTGACTACATTGATGTTTTTGCTCTAGTAGCAAGACTTGAAGCTGTTAGGATATTCCTAGCATTTACTACATCCAAGGACTTCAAGGTCTACCAACTTGATCAAGTGTGCATTTTTATATGGGCTGATTGATGAAGAAGTATATGTCAAATAGCCACCTGGCTTTACAGATCTAGACCATCCTGATTATGTCAGCAAGCTTGATAACACTCTTTATGGGCTGCACCAGGCTCCAAGAAAGCGGTATAAGACACTATCTCAGTATCTCTATCAGCATGGATACAAGAGGGGTACTATAAA
Source organism: Flaveria floridana (assembly GCA_018326465.1). Lineage (NCBI taxonomy): Eukaryota > Viridiplantae > Streptophyta > Magnoliopsida > Asterales > Asteraceae > Flaveria > Flaveria floridana. Next base: position 8,681 of record BJCO01369548.1, on the reverse strand, counting down.
TGGAACTCTCTTCATCAAAGGAATAGGGGATGATTTGATACTGGTTCAAGTATATGTTGATGACATTATCTTTAGTTCAACTAATCCAAAGCTCTGCAAAGACTTTGAGAAGCTGATGAATAATAGATTTGAAATGAGTGTCATGGGTGAACTCAATTTCTTTCTAGGAATTCAAGTGAAGCAAGTTGAAAATGGCATCTTCATAAGTCAGTCAAAGTATGTGCAGGACATACTTACAAGATTCAACATGACTGAATGTAAGATAGCAAAGACACCCATAGCCAGAAACCATTCCCTTGGACCTGATATTGAGGGGGAGTATGTAGATGAACATATTTACATGGCTATGATTGGGTCTCTCATGTATCTTACAGCCAGCAAGCCTGATATCATGTTTGCTACATGCATATGTGCAAGATATCAAGCTAACCCCAAGATGTCACACGTAGTTGCTGTCAAAAGGATTCATAGATATCTCAAAGGTGCTCCTAAGCTTGGCCTTTGGTATCCAAAAAATTCTGACTCTAATCTGTATGGATATACAGATAGCGACTATGGTGTATTGTAACATGACTACAAAGTACACATCTGGGGGATGTCAATTCTTTAGTGGAAGGATAGTCTCATGGCAATGCAAGAAATAATCCTGTGTATCCGCATCAACTGCTGAAGCTGAATACATTGTTGCTGCAAGCTACTGTGCTTAAGTACTTTGGATTCAGAATGAGTTGCTAGACTATGGATACAACTTCAAAGAGACTCCCATCCACATAGACAACAACAGTGTCATCTCTATCACAGAGAATCCTGCACAGCACTCAAGGAAAAAGCACATCAACATAAGGTATCATCTAATTAGTGATAATTATGAAAAGGGGTTGATAAAACTAGTCAAGATTAATACAAATGAACAATATGCTGATCTGTTCACAAAAACTTTTGATGAACAAAGATGTAAATATCTTGTATCAGCTATTGTGATGATCAACCTTGAATAGATTTTCTTAAAACTTAATATATATGATTTCTAAAAGGAACTGTATGTCCTAAGTTGTCTAAATTATCACCTACATAAGCCTAGTTTATATTGGAAGAAAAATATTTTTCAAACGATATTCTTTAGCATTTTGAAAATCACAAGTGTATTTTCTTTCGGAAGAAATTAAAATTGCCTTCGGAAGAATTTTAAGTTTTCAAATCACATAACTCCTTAAAAGAAATTTACCTTCGAAAGAAATGCTTAAATTTCTTCCGAAGCCAAAATATGCTTCTAAGTACTTATATGAATTTGAAGAACAAGTTTCTTCCAAAAGCAATTATGCTTCGAAAGCTTTATTCTCTTTAAGAATAAAACTTTCAACTTTTAATATCTTCCGAAACCAAATACTCTTTGGAAGATAAAATACTCTAAGTAATTTTTCTACCGAAGCCAATTTTCATTATGCTAAGAAATATCTTTCGAAGCAAATTTTGGCTTCGGATGTTTTTCACAAAGCTTCTGTAGATAAAACTACCTTCGGAAGAGTTTCAACTTCCAAGAAAACTACCTTTTTGGGCACTTTCTCAGAGGTGAGACCGACATTCGGACTTCAAGTTTATTCTTTTGTATTAACTTTATCTCAAGTCCATTTCATATAAATATACCCAATGGTTCCCCCCTCTTTCACTTTCATCTTCATCTGTAAACTTTGTAACATTCACCCTCACCGCCTTTGTTCTTATCTTACTTCACCACAAAGCTACCTCAAATGGCCAACCTTGACCGCAGAAACTTACCATATTTTTCCATGCAACTTCACAGGCAACACCAATCAGATTGCTCTATTAAACTCCGAGAAAGATCCTAGTTTCTCAGAGGTTTGCCATTTTCTTTCTCTATCAAGCTACTTCACCTCCATCACCATTGATCTTCCACTCTATGAGGATCAACTGTTGGATTTCTGGTGGACCTACCAAGAGGTCACCATGGATGGGGAGAAGGCACTGTCTGCCACAGTGTAAGGGAGAAGGCACTATCTGTCACAGTGCAGGGGAGGACACTGTTCATCACTCCAGCCTCCATTAACTCACACCTACATCTGGATGATGAAGAAGGTGAAGTGTCCTTTCCAAAATATACTGTAAACTATTCTTTTGAGCAGATGGACTATGAAGGTGACTTCTCAGTCAGAACCTTCAAGAAAGGGAAGGTCTCTCCTTAATGAAAATACCTCCTCCATGTTATTATCCACAGTCTGTCTAACAAACATGGAGGTTGGGACCAGATTCCAGAAGATCTCTCTTTCATAGTCCATAGGATGGTTCATGGGGTTAAGTTTAGGTATTCATAATTTGTGTATAATAATCTACTTGCAAACTTGGACTACTTAGCATATTACATGTTTCCTAGATATGTCTAGTACATTCTCAACTGTGAACTGGGCTCACAGTTGAGGAGAATAGGTAATGTTCTAAAATTAGGACAGATGAAGCCCGGCATCTTCAAAATAATGAGAAAGCAAATTGTTGGCTTCTCAGGGGTAGAAACAGCCTTAGTCCTAAAAATGTTAGAGCTCGTTGCTTAAGGTGACAACCTAGCAGCACCAGCTAGTGTTGAACCCACACCTTCTATTTCAAAACAACCCATACAACCACAAATAACCATCACCTATCAAAGAAAATCCAAATGAACCCCTACTTAGGTTATTCAATCCATGCAGGCCCCCATATTACCACCCATACAGGAAGAAGTGGACACTGGAGCTCCTACTTCTCCTGAGGAGCAAAGCACTACCATCTCACAAATGTTCAATCCTGAGGTTCCTCATGCTCAGACTGAAGAGCTCATCACCCAGCAAGCCTTAAGCCTTCACTTAGAGTCTTAACACTCTAGTGAACAACCTTCAAGGGAAAGTTACCATCCCCAGCCTTTAGACTTAAATCAACCCATACCCAGCCTAGAATTCTATGATGATGAGGATATAGCACTCAGTGAGTACTATGAGTCTCTCTTCTCTTTCCCTACATAAAGAGAGATGAGTACTCATGTGTCCCCTGTATCTAGCCCATATCATCTACCCCTAACTAAGGTGGATCTCCCTGAACCTGTTTAGGAGGTCCATATGGAAGAGGCTCTCACTTTTGAAAGTGATTACATTATTAAGACCTCAACCATGGCAACCTAGCCCACTGACACTTCAACTAAGGCTGTCAGTAAGCAGGGGAAAATCAGCAGCGAAGAACACCAAGCTGGCAATGAAGAAAAAGACTTAGGTCCAATTCTCTCATCCCCCAGTGATTCTTCTACTGAAGATGGGGGGAATCTGAGACTAAAGGTGCAACAACTGTCTAAAACATGCACCTATTTAGTCTCCAAGGTTAGTCACTTTGAATCGTAAGGAACTACCTTGCAAAGAATGGTCAATGATCAGCAACTTGAGATTTCTGATCTCAAGGAGCAACTAGCTAGGAGACCATTCAGAAGGATTCAACCAGGAACACAAGAACCTGAGGATGTAATTGACTTAACCTCCAGATCACCTATGCAAGTGGGTGATGCTACCAAAAAGGGGGAGGAAGTTGTTACAATCACAGAACCTGGGAGTCCTTCTCAGAGTATGGACACTGACGATTCACCACCCTCACTTGCAATTATCCAAACTGATTAACCTCCTCAAGTTTATATTGATGTAGACTCACTCATCCAGAGTCTATTTGAGGAGCATATACTAAGGGCAATGTCATTCCCACCCTATGGAGCTGCAAATGAAATACATGGGTGGAGGTATGATGCTGAAATAAGAGCCCTCGTACTGCATAGAGTTCAAGGACAACAAGAAGTCTTCAACTTTCAGACCTTAAACTACTATGACATCCTTTCTCTAGTCAACATGCTACTTGTCAACCCAAGTCAACATAAACAAGCTGACATATTGGTTGAGAGAATTCAAGACAGGATCATAGAAGAACTCAGATATAGAAGAAGACAATCGTAAGCAGGCAATGTCATTGGTCAACTGGATGTTGAGGTGGACCCTAATATTAGCTTTAAAGGGAAAGCCTTGACTGAAGACCCGGTGACTGAACCTGTGAGCATTGTCATGGAGTCAATCACTTCAACAACATCTTGTACCCTCAGTGAGGCACCAACTGGTGAGGGTGCTTCACAACCTCTCTCTGGCCAGAGCCTGACTACTGAATCAGGTAATAAAGGCCAAAGCTCTCCTCACCCTGAGTCACCATATCCTGTGAGTGACAAAGGGAAAAGAAAACTGACTCTTGAGGAGCTTGAGGAGGAGAGAGGGAGAGAGGAAGAGGAAGCTAAGGGAAGAGAGTTCAGATGGTTCCTCACGCTTCATGAAAGCTGCAATCAGGGCAGCTTCCAGGCCAAACACTTAAGATGATGAGTTAAGAGCTGCCAGATTGAACTATGGGAACCAGGAACTACAACATAGATGAACTAATCTCTCTTCCTTTAGAAGAGTTAAATGAACTGGCAGACTTAGAGCTGACCAAAGAGAAGAAGGAAGCAGAGGATGTAGAATTGCTCCTCAGAGTCAAAGAAGAAAGAAGACAAAAGAGACTATTCAAGAATGCTCCTTCTCTCTCTCCAGTTCATGAAAGCCCTAAGAGAGAGGCTGTGGCAACTGAACCACCTCAGGTAGACAAAAAAGCTTTCAGACAAAACACGACCAACTACCTAACTACCACAGTCCCCTATCAGGCATCTGCACGTCTTCCCCTCTCTTATGAATACATTGAATTTGATTACCTTAAGCAACTTGAACAACAGTTCTTAAATGAACAAAAAGTTGCTAAGAGAAAGAAGAGGGAAGAAGCTGTAAAGTCAAGAGCCATCATCCAAAAGCGCCAAAAGAAGTCTGCTGACAGACAAAGGATGATGAGCTTCTTGAAGCTGTATGGATTCTTCGGACAGAGGCTTGGTCCAATGTCTCTATCCACTATAGATGAGCACATCAGAGTGATCAAGCAGAAGATTAAAAAGGGAGAGCTTGTGGATATGCATTCTCCACCAAGGCAAACTCCTCTAGAGGTTGAGGTTAAGGTTGAACTACAAACAATACAACCTGGACCTTCAGCTGCTACACAGCCAACTTCATCTTCAGATCCACAGTAGGGTTCCACTCCTTTTCCTTCTGAAACTGTGAGGGAAGAGGACCAAACTGAGAGAGGCACTACTGACAATCTGGTACTCAAGACCAGCCTTCTCAGTTAAACACTCTTAAGACGACAAAAAGGATGGCCCTGAAGAAAGTATACAAGAAGTCAAAGGCACCCACTTCCAAACCTCAGGATGAGTCAGAGCATCCTGAGGAAGTGCAATAAGAGGGTGCTCAACCAACTCCTACTCAGGCACAGCCTCTTGTAACTGGAAGACCCATCCTGTCTTGGACCTTTGCTGCTAATCCAGACAGATGGTATGTCATCAGATATCAAGGTGGTCAAGATGTCTACTTCTAACAAGACATGCTTGATTTACCTCTGCATGATCTCCATGACATGAGAAGGTATTATAAGAGTCTGAAGTATTCTTACCAAATGATGAAGAAGGGAATGGTCTTGATCCTAAGAAGGACTGCCAACTGTTGAAAAACTTTCTCTATTTTGGTAGAATCATCCTAGGAGGAGTTTGTAAGGTTTATATAAAGGCTGATACAACCAAAGCAACCAAAAGCTTCTTGCATACATGCACTAAGTACTGAGTAGAACTGCTACGGAATTTTTATACTTTGCATGAGAATTATGCTAAGTATAAAATCTTCCGAAGCCAAAAGTTCCTGCGGAAGCTTTATAATTTGCATGAGAATTATGCGAAGTATAAAATCTTCCGAAGCCAAAGACCAAATCTTCCAAAGCCAAAGATGAAGTCTTCAAAAGCTTCAAAGACAAAGTCTTCCGAAGCCAGATGAAGTGAAGACTAATTTCTTCCAAAGACAGAGAAAGAACATGCTTTTCTCGGATGTACTTTTGTAGAATGTTGACCCACTTTCCGCTGCAACTCTGAAGACTCACCAACTTGTAAGAGTTGGTGAAAAGGTCCATGCTTTTGCAACTGTACATTAAGATTTTGAGTTTGTAACTTTTTACTTTATGTATTTTTATCTTTTTGTAATATATTAGGATGTGAGCTATGGCATGTCATACTCACTAGTCAAAAGACAATCTGCCTTTTGACTCTATATTGATTTTTTTGTCTTTCAATGTTCCAACTGGGCTTTCAAGTATAGTCGATTGTAGGATGTAGTATAAAGTATCTCAGGGGTCTTGTATTGTAACTAAGAACTCATGCATTGTAACTCTTGTAAGAGAACTTGATATTAACATACAACATTCTTGAAATCCTTATATATTGTTCTTGAAGTTTTGTCTCATACTTACTTGTGTTCTTTGCATCTTGTTCCCAAATCCGGTTCCCTATTTGAACTGTTAAGTGCTCTTACACTCTCCTCTTTGTGAGACTGATTGTATTGACCATCCCTTAACCGGTCTTGCAGACGTATTTGACATAATGACCTGACGTATTTGACTCAATGACTTGATGTATTTGACACAATGACCTAACGTATATAACACAATAACCAAAATACCATCCTCTTTAAAACAATAGAAGAGCAAGTGTCAAACACACAATTCTTCTTAGACTTTTTATATTAAACATTATTTTTAGTATAACCCTACCCTACTTTCTTTTATACTGATTTTTTTATTTAACTTCTTGATTCTTTTTATTATTTTCTTAATACTATATTGGATTAAAGTTTTTTTATTTCTTTTTGTTATTAGCGCAATAATTCTTTTCTTTCTACTAACATTTTCACGTTTCCGTTTAACTTTGTCAAAATACTACGTTTAATACATTATATAAGTTAATTATTTATACAACAAATTGGATTTTAATAATCTATCACTCATTGGCATTACTAATCCATACTATTAATTTGACGGATAACAATTCCAACTTTTATTTTTATTACCAACAACAATCCAAGTAACATAATTATTAAAAATGTACGCTTGATTTTGACTTGGTTTTGTTCTCAATAATGATTACGAACGAAATAAAAAAACTACAAGCTAAACTGAGGCTAAAATAAGTACAAATCGAGTATGAATGTATGATAATTATGCTAGTATTATTGTTGTTGGTAATAAAAAAGTTGTAATTATTAACGGCCAAATCAATAGTATGAATTATTATCGACTAATTAGGAATAGCTTGGATTATTAAAATCCAATTAGCCTATTTATAATATTGAAAAAAGTATATTTTAAACAGTAAATTTGGGTAGGTTGCGTAACATATAATATTTTATGTAATTAAAAAGGTTGACGGGATATAAATTTTATTTAAACCGTCAAAATTAACATATACTTTATTCCCGCGGCGAAGCAGCGTGTTAGATTTGCTAGTGTGCGTATCAAAAAATCATTTATAAAATTGATCTATTACATACTTTAAATTAACTCATTACACACTTTAAATTAACTCATTACACACTTTAAACTAACTCAATTTACCTAAACATGATTTAGGTTAAATCAATTTACCCATTTAATTAAACCATCACGCACAAACAATTAACCCATTAAAAATATATAATAACGATAAAAAAATTTCATTTTAGATCCAATTTTTTAACTCGCCCTTGAACCCACAACACCAGCTCTGAAAACTTTAACCATTAAGTAAAATATTATTAAAGGGAAACCATCATAAAATAGTAACCAAGTTTTATAGTGTTTCAATTAGGTAACTTATTTTTTTAACTGTTTCAATCAGGTCATTTAACTTTGGTTTGATGTTCTAATCTTATGTAATTAACCTGATTAGCAGGTAATTGTTTTTCTAAATATATTTCTCTACCCGCACCATCAACGACACTTCTCCTCCACAACTCCACCTTCAAACACCCCTCTCCCTCCACCTTTGACCACCTCCAACTACACCATTACTGTCGTCCCCCTACCGTCGCCACCCCAAACATCTGCGACCCATCCAAATCCCCACCCTCTCATCTGCAACCCACCCAAAACCGCATCATCGCCTTCGACTCCATCACTTATGATCCCTCCATCTCCGCCCCATCATCTTTGACCACCATCACCCCACCCAAACTTAAGTTTTTTAAGTTTTTTATCTGTTATTCAGGTTAAATACATAGAATTAAAACATCAAAATAAACTTTCGTGACATGATTGGTACCCAAAAGTTTATAAGTGACCTAATTAAGATAATTTTAAAACTTAGTTACTATTCTACAAAGTTGCCCCTATTTTAAACTAGTATTATATAAAAATTTTAAAATATATATATACAAATAATGGTTTAACTCCCTAACGTCCGGATACTTTGTAGCCCAATCAATTTTGAGGTCCACCAATAGTGTTGAAGGCCGGTTGACACCCGATTGTACTATTTTAGCATATCTGATTTAGCATAATGTTTTATTTTCTGAGTGTATTTTTTATGAGTTCTGATGAGTAATTTACTTTAAACATATATCATGAAAATAATTAACTTGTAAACAAATTCAAAATAATGTTTAAAAATATTAGAATACATATATGATTAACAGTAAACGGTTTTGTGTGAAATTTTCTTAGGAAATTAGTTGTCTTAATAAATGTTTGATTAGTTAAATCATTTGAGTGTTTAAAGATTACATATACAATAATATATA
>BJCO01369547.1:0-10228 GCA_018326465.1 Flaveria floridana | reverse complement strand
GTTGACAATGACATCTTCATAAGTCAGTCAAAGTATATACAAGACATACTTACAAGATTCAACATGACTGAATGTAAGGTTGCAAAGACACCCATAGCCAGAAACCACTCCATTTGACATGATCTTAAGGAGGAATATGTAGATGAACATCTTTACAGGGCTATGATTGGGTCTCTCATTTATCTTACAGCCAACAGGCTTGATATCATGTTTTCTACATGCATATGTGCAAGATATCAAGCCAACCTCATGATGTCACACCTAGTTGCTGTTAAAAGAATTCTCAGATATCTCAAAGGTGCCCCTAAGCTAGGCCTTTGGTATCCAAAGGATTCTGACTTTAATCTGTATGCCTATACAGATAGTGACTATGGTGGCTCTAACATGACTACAAAGTTCATATCTGGGGGATGTCAATTCCTTGGTGGAAGGATAGTCTCATGGCAATACAAGAAACTATCCTGTGTATCTACATCAACTTCTGAAGCTGAATACATTGCTGCTGTAAACTGCTATGCACAAGTGCTTTGGATTCAAAATCAGATGGTAGACTATGGATACAACTTCAAAGAGATCCCATTCATATAGACAACAACAGTGCTATCTCTATCACAGAGAATCCTATGTAGCACTCAAGGAAAAAGCACATCAACATTAAGTGTCATCTAATTAGAGATAATCATGAAAAGGGATTGATAAAATTAATGAAGGTTAATATAAATGAACAATATGCTGATTTGTTCACAAAAGCTTTTGATGAACAGAGATTTAAATATCTTATATCAGCTATTGGGATGATTAACATTGAATAGATTTTCTTAAAACTTAATCTATATTATTTCTAAAAGGAATTGTGTGTCCTAAGTTGTTTAATCTATCACCTACATAAGCCTAGTTTATCTTGGAAGAAAATCTTTTTCAAATGATATTTCTTAGCATTTTGAAAATTACCAAGTGTATTTTCTTTTGGAAGACATTAACATTGCCTTCGGAAGAATTTTAAGTTTTCAAATCACATAACTACTTAAAAGAAAGTTACCTTCAGAAGAAATGCATACCTTTCTTCCGAAGCCAGAATATGCTTCTAAGTATTTATCTGCATTTGAAGCACAAATTTCTTCCAAAAGCAATTATGTCTTTGAAGATTTATTCTCTTTAAAAATAAAACTTTCAAGTTTTAATATTTTCCGAAACTAAATACTCTTCGGAAGAGAAGATACTTCAAGTAAATTTTCTTCTGAAGCCATTTCTCACAAATCTAAGGAATATATTTGAAAGTCAGAATTTGGCTTCAGAAGTTTTTCATGAAACTTTCAAAGATAAATTATCTTTGGAAGAGTTTCAATTTCCAAGAAAACTACCTTTTTGGGTACTTTCTCAGTGGTGGGACCGACATTCGAACTTCAAAGTTTATTCTTTTGCATTAACTTTGCCTCAAGTCCATTTCATATAAATATACCCAATGGTTCCCCCCTCTTTCACTATCTTCTTCATCTGGAAATTCTCTAAACCTAAATTCCCACTCACCGCCTTTATTCTTACCTTCCTTCACTACAAAGTTTCCTCAAATGGCTAACCTTGACCGTAGAAACCAACCAGATTTTTCCATACAGCTGCACAGGCAACACAATCAGATTGCTCTGTTAAACTCTGAGAAAGATCCAAGTTTCTCAGAGGTTTGCCGCTTTCTTTCTCTATCTCACTACTTCACCTCCCTCACCATTGATCCTCCACTCTATGATGATCAACTTTTAGAGTTTTGGACGACCTGCGAAGAGGTCACCATGGATGGGGAGAAAACACTTCTGCCACAGTGCAAGGGTGGACAATCTTCATCACTCTAGCTTCCATCAACTCTCATCTACAGTTGGATGATGCAAAAGGTGAATTGTCTTTCCCAAAATCTGCTATAAACCACACCATTGAGAAGATAGGCTATGAAGATGACTTCTCAGTCAGAACCTTCAAGAAAGGGAAGGTTTTCTCTCAGTGGAAGTACCTCTTCCATGTCATTATTCACAGCTTGTCTAACAAGCATGGAGGTTGTGACTAAATTCCAAAAGACCTCTCTTTAATAGTCCATGGGATGGTTCATGGGGTCAAGTTCAGGTATTCACAATTTGTGTACAATAATTTACATGCAAACTTGGACTCTTTAGAATATTATATGTTCCCTAGATATGTCCAGCATATTCTCAAATGTGAACTGGGCTCACAGTTGAGGGGAATAGGTAATATTATAAAATTAGGACAGATGAAGCCTGACATCTTCAAGACTATGAGAAAGCCAACTGTTAGCTGCTTAGGGGCAGAAACAACTCTGTTCTGAAAACTGTTAGAGCTCATTTCTCAAGGTGACAACCTAGCAGCACTAGCTAGTGTTGAACCCATACTTTCTACTTCAAGACAACCCACACAGCCACAGATAATCATCACCTACCAAAGAAAATCCAAACAAACCCCTGCACAAGTTATTCACTTATGCAGGCCCTATATCACCACCCATACAAGAGGAAGTGGACATTGGAGCTCTCACTTCTCCTAAAGAGCAAACTACTCCTATCTCATAAATGATCAGTCATGAGGTTCCTCATACTCAGACTGAAGAACTCATCACCCAAGAAGCCTTAAGCCTTCACTCAGAGTCTCAACACTAAAGTGAACAACCTTCAGGGGAAAGTTACCATCCCTAGTGTCTTGATCTAAATCAACCAATTCCCAGCCTGGAATTCTATGATGATGAGGATATAACACTTAGTGAGTATCATGAATCTCTTTTCTCTTTTCCTTCTTAAAGAGAGATGAGTACTCCCGTATCACCCATATCTAGCCAACATTATCCACCCCTAACTGAGGTGGATCTTCCTAAATCTATTAAGGAGATCCATATGGAATAAACTCTCACTTCTGTAAGTTATTACATCATTAAGACCTCAACCATGGCAACCTAGCCCATTGACACTTCAATCAAAGTTTTCAATGAGAAAAGGAAATCCAGCAGCCAAGAACAATAGGCTGGTGATGAAGAAGACTTTGGTCCAACGCTCTCATCCCCTAGTGATTCTTTCACTGAAGATAAGGGGAATTTCAGACTAAAGGTGCAAAAACTAACAAAAACATGCACCTATTAAGTCTCCAAGGTTAGTCACTTGGAATCTCAAGTGACTACCTTGCAAAGAAGGGTCAATGATCAACAACTTGAGATTTTAGATCTTAAGGAACAACTAGCTATGAGACCTTTTAGGGGGACTCAACCAGGAATACAAGAACCTGATGATGTGATAGACTTAACCTCCAGCTCACCTATGCAAGTGGGTGATGCTACCAAAAAGGGGGAGGAAGTTGTCATAATCACATAATCTGGGAGTCCTTCTTAGAGTATGGAGATTGAGGATTCACCACCCTTACTTGTAATTATCCACACTCAGCAACCTACTCAAATTTATACCGAAATAGACTCTCTTAAAAAAGTCTATTTAAGGAGGGTATGCCAAGGGCAATGTCATCCCCAGCCTATGGAGCTGCAAATGAAATACAAGGGTGGAGGTATGATGTTGATATAGAAGCCTTAGTACTGCATAGATTTCAAGGATAGCAAGAGGTCTTCAACTTTCAGACCTTGAACTTTTATGACAGCCTCTCTTTAGTCAATATGCCACTTGTCAACCAAACTCAACATAGGCAAGCTGACATATTGGATGAGAGAATTCAAGCAGGATTGTTGAAGAGTTAAGGTATAGAAGAAGGCAAATGCAAACAGGCAATGTCATTGGTCAACTGGATGTTGAGGTAGAACCCAAGATTATCTTTGAAGGGGAAACCTTGACTGAAGGCCTAGTGATAGAACCTATGAGCATTGTCAAAGAAACAACTACTTTAACATCCTTTACCCTTAGTCTGGCGCAAATTGGTGAAGGTGCTTCATAATCTCTCTCTTGCCAGAGCTTGATTGCTGAACCAAGCAATGAAGGCCAAAGCTCTCTCCACCCTAAGTCACTAAGGCCTGTAAGTGAAAAAGGGAAGAGGAAAATGACCTCTAAGAAGATTGAGGAGGAGGAAAGAGAGAGGAAGAGGAAAGAGGTAGGAAGAGGAAGCTAAGGGGAGAGAGTTCAACTGGTTCCTTAGGCTTCATGGAAGCTAAAATTAGGACAACCCCCAGGCCAAACACTCAAGATGATGAGCTTGGGGCTGCCAGATTGAACTATTTGGGAACTAGGAACTACAAAATTGATGAACTCATCTCTCTTCCCTTATAAGATCTAAATGAACTAGCAGACTTAGAGCTGATAAAGGGGAAGAAGGGGGCAGAGGATGAAAAATTGCTCCTCGGAGTTAAAGAAGAAAGAAGGCAAAAGAGGCAGTACAAACATGCTCCTACTCTCTCCCCAGTACAGGAAACTCTGAGAGAGAGGTTGTGGCAACTGAACAACCTCAAGTAGACAAGGAGGTTGACAGACAAAACATGATCAACTACCTGAGTGCCACAGGGCTCTATCAGGCATCTGCACTTCTTCCCCTCTCATATGAATATGTTTAATTTGAATATCTTAATTAGCTGGAACAATAGTTCATTAATGAACAAAAGGCTGCTAATTGAAAATTAAGGGAAGAAGCTGCAAAGTCAAGAGCCATCATCTAAAAGAGTAAAAAGAAGTCTGCTAACAGACAGAGGATGATGAGCTTCTTGAAATTGTATGGATTCTTCGAAAGGAGGCTTTATCTAATTTCTCTATCCACTATGGATGAGTATATTAGAGAGATAAAGTAGAAGATTAAAAAGGGAGAGCTTGTGGACTTGCATTCTCCACCAAGCCAAGCTCCTCCTGAGGTTAAGGTTAAGGTTGAACTAACACAAACAACACAACCTGGACCTTCAACTGCATCTCAGCTAACCTCATATTCTCTTCCACAACAAGGTTGTACTTCTTCTCCTTCTGAACCTGTAAGGGAAGAGGACCTAACTAAAAGAGGCATAATAGAACAACCTGGTACTCAAGACCAACCCTCTCAGTTAAACACTCCAAAGTGGAAGAAAAGGATGGCCATGAAGAGAGTATCTAATAAGAAAAAGGCATCCACTTCCAGACCTCAGGTTGTGTCAGAGTATCCTAAGGAAGTGCAACAAGAGGCTGCTCAACCTACTCCTACTCAGGCACAACCTCTTACAGCTGGAAGACCCATCTTGTCTTAGATATATGCTACTAATCTAGACAGATGGTATGTCATTAGAGATCAAGGTGGTCAAGATTTCTACTTCTGGCAAGACATGCTTGATCTACCTCTGCATGATCTCCATGATATGAGAAGATACTATGAGAGTCTGAAGGATCCTGACTAAATGATGAAGAAGGGAATGGTCTTGATCCTAATGAGGACTGCCAACTTATGAATAACCTTCTCTGTTTTGGTAGCATTAGCCTAGGGAGGGAGCTTGTAAACTTTTATATAAAGGCTAAGAAAACAAAGCAACCAAAGGCTTCCTGCATGCATGCACTCAGTACCAAGTAGAAGTTGCTTCAGATGTTTTATGCTTTGCACATGAATTATTGTATGTATAAAATCTTCCAAAGCCAAAGTTGCTCTGGAAGCTTTATACTCTGCACCAGAATTATTCTAAGTATCAAATCTTCCAAAGCCAAAGACCAAATCTTTCGAAGCCAAAGATGAAGTCTTCTGTAGCTTTAAAGACAAAGTCTTCCGAAGCCAAATGAAGTTAAGACTGATTTCTTCCAAAGAGAGAGAAGAACATGCTTTTCTCGGATGTACTTTTGCATAAAACTGACCCATTTTCTATTGCAACTCTAACAACTTACTAACTTGCATGAGTTGGTGAAAAGGTCTATGCTTTTGTAACTGTACGTTGAGGTCTTGAGTCTATAACTTTCTACTTTATATACTTTTATCATTTTTGTAATATAATAGGATATGAGCTGTGACATATCATAGTCACTAGTCAAATGTAACATCCCGAATTTTATTTAAAATAAGAAAAATAGAAAGCATCTTGCAAGAAAGGAAAAGGAACAAAAGTGGGGGGGGGGCAAAGTGTAAAAAGTACAAAACCTTATTATTTTAATATATATGGAGGTATGACTGCCGACTTTAAAGCAAAATCTTCTTTTGCTCTCGGTTGAAGAAGGAGAAGAAGAAGAATTCTCGGTTCTAGAGAGAGAAAGAAGGAAGAAGCTGCAAAAGGTGAGTTTTCTTGATCATATGTTTGGTTTTAACCGAATTCACAACTTCTTGACTGAAGTTCTTGGTGTTTTAGTGATTGTTTTTAGGAATTTGGAGTGAATTTGCTAGTGGAAGTGTCTAGCTTGAAGGTTGCTTCAGGTGAGTTTCTGGAACCCCTCTTTTACTGGTTTTTAAACTCTTTGGGGGCTATTATGCATACCAGTAAGTTTCTAAAAATAACCAAATGTTTTGCTTGTTATTCGACTGTTCTACTATGGTTGTATGTTTAGAGTTGTTTTGGAGGTTAGAGTTGATGTTTAGCATGTTTTAAGGGCCTTAGTATGTTAGATCTGTGTTTGGGTGAGTTTAGAAACGTATCGGGTGATGTGAGTAGCATAGAAAACATTTTATAATGTTCCCATGCACCTAACTTACCTTATGCATCCTCATGCGCCCCGAGTCATGCTCCCAAATAGTGGACATGCCCCTGAACACTAGTCCATGCACCCAGATTGCCTATACACCTAAGTGTTGGTCATGCGCCCATATAGTGCTCATGAGCCTATAGTTGCTCATACGCCTAAGTGTTGATGCGCCTAAACAGGCCTCATGCGCCTGCATAGTGGTAATGCGCCTAAGCAGGGCTCATGCGCCCATATAGTGTTGATGCGCCCAGACTGTTTTGTATTTAGAATTTTTATGCCCATGCGCCTGAAATGTCCCATGCGCCCATTTTGAACTTAGGATTTTCTAAGGGGTTTTAAGAGGTAGACTGGGGAGAAAGGCTATGTTATGATATGATGGCTTATGTTTGATGTATGCATGATGATGTGATGAGGTTTATGATGTGTATGTGTGTGAGTGAAGTGTTATCTTTCTAAGTTAAAGAGTTTTCAAAACGTATGTATTATGTTATGTAATACATTATGTATGACTTTACATGGTATGATGTATGAATGAATGAATGAATGAATGAACGTAAAGTATTATGTCACGAAAGTGGAAGATAATGAAGATGAGCATGGAAGTAATGGATGATGAGATCCGTATCGCATACCCTAGTACTGTGTTAGTCTTCGGACATGAGTCGGGGGTTTGTTTAGAAGCCCCGTCATAGTATCAGCTTTCGAGCATGAGTCAGGGGGTATTGCAGGAGACATAATGACATGCGAAAGAGATGAGGTCTTGTTGCCCGCCCTGGTATTGTGTCAGTCTTCGGACATGAGTCAGGGGTTTGTTTATAGGCCCTGGCATAGTATCAGTCTTCGGATTGAGCCAGGGTGTTGCATATGAGATGGGATCTTTGTCACGTATCCCGGTGCTTTGTCAGTCTTCGGACATGAGTCGGGGGTTTGTTTATGGTCCCCAACACAGTACCAGCTTTCGAGCATGAGTCGGGGATATTGCATGAGACAGGATTCGTGTAATGGAAAGTAATGAGCAAAGGAATGAGTGTATGAACGAATGATGATGAAGATAATAATAATTATTATCAATGTGTACGTATGATGTATGACCACGAACGAATGTAAAGTTTGGTTTTCAAAGGAAGTAAAGTATTTTATTATAAAACTAGAACTCACTAAGCATCGCTGACTTTTTGTATGTATGATAGTTAGCAGGTTTCTTGTTGATGCTGAGGAGTTACAAGCATGGATGCATAAGTTACCGGGAGCGTTTTGAGGCAAGCATCCACATTTTGGACATGTTATTGTATTTTGATATGAAAATGAATGTTGTAATGTAATAAAATGACATGTTTTTAATTATTCATGAAAGTTTTTAAATCTGGCTGCAAAAGTAATGTACTGTTTTATATAATAATGATGTGAATGTCTAACTGTAAGCGTCCCGGGAACGGGGCCTTGCAAGTTGGTATCAGAGCCAAAGTTTAAGAGAATTGGGTAAATATTTTCAAAACCTAATCTTAAACTAAGAATGGGACGAAAGGAAAGGGATGCCACTCCTAGTAGCTACGTGCCTGTAGGTAAAGGTTTTATGTTAACATTTTATGTAAGTTAATGGTAACTGGTATTATATGCGCATGTTATGTGGCTTATATGCTTTATGTAGTTTAGATATTGATATAGTCAGGATAGGGAATGCTTGGGGGATGAAGAGTAAAGTAAGTGGCTAATCACAACTAGCCACTGTAATTAGGGACTTACTATACTTAACATAATCCCAGTTATTACCTGAATGACCGTGTTAGTGTTTGAATCTTATAATGATTAGAGGATGGCTGGAGGTAGATCGTCTAAGGCCTCTAGGAGTGGAGTACATGGTGGACGTAGTACTGAACCACATGTTACGAGGAATAAGGCTAGGACTACTGAAGGAACACGTGAAGAGCCCGAGATCCATCACCAGGATGGTAATGATGAGAGTGCGAACTTGAGGGCCTCGGTGAAAGAGGCAGTAGTGGAAGAGGGTCATCAAGTCATGCAGATGATTCTGCCATCTGTGGTGACTGAAGTGATTAAGGCTGTGAGAGAGGATGAAAGGAAGGAAAAGAGGAAGGCCACTGGGAGAGAAGAAAGAGAACAACCGGAGACTGAGACAGTTGTCTCAAGTGAAGAGGAGCAGGAAGAAGCGGTGTAGGGAGCTGCACAGGGCTGTAACTATGGGGCATTGTTTGATTGAAATGGGAGTGCTGCGGCTACTCACCGTTGGGTGAGAGAGATGGAGGCGGTACTCGGCATCACCGAGTGCCAAAAGAGTTCCTGCGGCTGGAGGCGGGAACTATGACACACCAACAGTACACCAGTAAATTCAATGAGATGGCTAGGCTGGTGCCAGATCAGGTAATGCCTGCATCACGAAAAATTAAGAGGTACATTCAAGGACTGCCGACAGATATCCGCAGACATCTGATCGCTGCCTGACCGGACACATTTAGATCGGTGGTCGACCTAGCTGGGAGATTGTACGACAAGCGAGAGGCGATGGTGATAACAGATGAAGAGGAAGAGTGGGACTACGTTAAGAATGAGAATGGAAGGCGAGATAATTATAGTGGATTTGTGGCTGAGGGTAAGATGATGAGGGTCGATGATCGGAAGAGGGTAACAAAGAAGGAAGAGGTATGCAAGGGAGGAGTGGGACTATGTTAAGAATGGGAATGGAAGGTGAGATAATGATAGTGGATTTGTGGCTGAAGGTTAGATGATGAGGGTCGATGATTGGAAGAGGGTAACAAAGAAGGAAGAGGTATACAAGAAGTGTGGTAGAGGCTATGAGGGGGAGTGTAAGTTGGGACTGAACGTCTGTTTCCATTGTGGGAAGGAGGGCCACAGGGCGAGGGATTGTCAAATAGCTAAATGCTACGACTGTGACGAGACTGGACACATGAGTAGAGACTGCAAGAAGTCGAGGGCAGGAAGCTCCGGTGCAAGGTATGTCATCAGATGGTACTAATATGTATATATATGTATATATATATGTATGTATATATATACATATATGTATATATATTGTTAGACCAAAAGAACCAATAAGCCAGATCAGAAAAACCTTTAAGTCCCACAGAGATCACAACAACTACTGAAGACCTTAATAGCTGATGATGACAAAGACTGAAGACTTTATTAGCTGAAGACTAAAGTGCTAAAGACCATCAGTTGAAGACTAAAGTGCTGAAGACTTCATCTACTGAAGACTAAAGTACTGAAAACATAAGCTAAAGATCTAAGTACTGAAGATCATCAGCTGAAGCACAAAGACTGAAGAAAAAGACTGAAGACATCAGCTGATGACAACAACTGAAGTCACCAGCTGATGACAACAACTGAAGTTCAAGTCTAAAGTCAAGTGCTGAAAGCTTCAGAGTTTGTCACAACAGCTGAAGAAGTATTCTTCAGTTGTTGTGATGGTTTACCTTTCAGCACTTTCTTATCAGTAGTTGTAGTTTGTATTTCAGTAGCTTGTAAAACGTCTGAAGAGCATGTTCTTTAGACGTTGTAGTTTTCAGTAGTTTCTTTTCACTAGTTGTAATAGTTTTAACACTTAGTATTTTGTAAGAAGATGTCAGCTGTTTGACATCTTCAGTAGTTTA
>BJCO01369545.1:0-11797 GCA_018326465.1 Flaveria floridana | reverse complement strand
AGGAGGTTGCCTGATGGGACGTCGGCCTTTGTCGACCAGTGCTGAATTTCTCGTGATTGGCTAAACAGCGGCATAGGTAACGCCTTTTTTTCTTTCTTTGATTACAGCGTTCAATAAAAGCGGCGCTTCTCGTTCTGGTTGCTTAGTTTTTTTCGGATAGTAATCAGATCCTGTACTAGAGCTAGTCTAATCGATCTGTAACTCTTCCGGAGGAAGCCTTTTTCCTTGAGATTTGAGGGGTTTCCGCATCTCCTGCAGCTCTGTTGCTAGCCTGTATAATCGGATCGAGAGGATGTAACGCCTGTTGTCGAGTGTCGGCTTACAATTGGTGTTGTTCAACCTTGACAGGTACATGGGGCTGCAGATTATTAGAGAAAGAACAAGGCATTTCAATTCTCATGGCATAATGATTGATGAGCTAAAGTTCTGCTAGTTCCTTGAGATCATGAATCCACAGGTAGTTCACCAGAGCAGAGTACTCTGTGAAGAATTGCACCAACCCTAAGATCCTTTTGATCATAAACATATTCCAGTCACTGTCATACTTCCAGGTGATGATCTTTACATCAGTCTTTTCCTCTAGAGTAGACACACCCTGTATCATCTCTGAAGTGCTCAGCCCCTCATGAAGTTTTAGTTGAGAGGGTTCAATGAACCATTGAGGATTTTTGTTGAAGATTGGTGCCAAGACATCATGGTCTTTGGGAGTGTCAGCATCATCACCAAACTTTAGTTGAGAGGGTTCAATGAACCTTCATAGCTAATGTTGGCGAAGAAGGTCATGATCTCCTCATCTTCAAGTTCTTTAGGAGTGTCAGCATCATCACCAAACTTTAGGCACTGTGTCATAGTTTGTTCAACGATGGAAAGGGTGTGATCATTGGTGATTCTTCCAGATAAAGTCTTGATGCCATCAATCTCTATAACTTCATTAGTACTCCAAAATGATCTTATGAAGTTTTCATAGATAACATGTCTCACAGTAATAGCATGAGCAACTCTAGTGGTAGATACAAATCTGATCATGTCTCTAAGTCCTTCAGCTTTAGGGACATCAGGGTCAAGATATCCATTAATATTATGGAGTTTACTCCATGTGAGATTTGCCATTAACTTCTGCACAAGATACATATGAGTTAGTACTTGACAAGCAATTATCAATTACACTAGTGAAATGTAGTTGACTGTTTCAATTTTGACTTCGTTTGGTCAAAATTGAAGAATCATGGGTATTGTTTCCAAGAAATTTGACCTAACTTGTTTTTATAATGCATGGGTTTTAGTTGTGATTTGTCTTTGATTTTGATGATGATTTTATGTTTAAAGTTTCCTTTAACATTCAAACTTAGGTTTTGAAGTCGACATTTTCAGTGTGTTGATCCCCTGTTCACGTGACAATCTTAGGGTTTTGAAAATCACTTGTTCAAGTTATCATTTGTGTTATTGAACTCAGAAATTTCTATCAATGCTTAGTGTTATGTTGATTTTGTGATTCTTTCTTTGTGTTAGGGTAATGAGTTCATCATGTGTTCGATGGGTAACTCTTAGATATTGTTGAAAATCACCTTGTTTCGATACTAAGATTGTTGATAATCGAAATAGAGGCAATATGATGTTCAAAGAACACTGAAATCAGAATGATGATGATGATTTTTAAGATGAATGAAGAATAGTAGTAAGTTTTCGCTTGTTGCACTTTTAAAGTCTCTCAAATTTTAAAAGTATTAAATGACATTTCCTTATCTATTTAGCTAGTCAATTTTAACTTCTTTTGCAAATTCTACAAGTTTTAAAACAGATGCGGATGACTATTGTAGCAAATACGGAAGGTTAAAGTTGTCAGTATTTTATTACTGTAACAAATACGGATGTGTAAACTTGAGAAGCATTTGTATACTGTAGCAAATACGGAAGTTTAAGTGGTCGGACACTTGAACACTGTAGCAAATGCGGAAGTTAAGTTATCATACATTTTTTTTATTAATTTATTTTTATTTTTTTATTTTTTTTGCACTTTAGCAAATGCGAATGTTTTAATTTGTCAAGCAATTTGTTCACTGTAACAAATGCTGAAGAACATTTCTCTTCCCGTATTTACTTCAACAAACGCGGATGAACAACCAAGTTGTCCGCATTTCTTGAACTTCAAACATAATGACAGGAGAGTGTGAGCACACTTTTAACTTATGATGATACAAATTCACAACCAAGTTTTAGTACTGATTTCAACCATATTTGGGAAATGCGGCTGAGTTAAACAAATGCGGATGAACAAAAGTGGCCGCATTAGTTTTTATACTTGAAAACTTTGTTGTAAATATTTGTTGTGAGACTAATATGGTAGAGTTAACTTATCCACATTACTTTATTGTGTTTTTTATGCCTCTAAACAGTTACCCGCATTGGTTATGTGCTTGGGTTACCACCACTCGCATTAACCAATGCTCTAACCTACATTAAGCTTTGAACTTGTCAAATCTTAATGTGTCTGTTGTGGGTAGTTTTGGTTGTTTTTGCTTTGATGCTTGGTCTTTATGAAGCTGTCTTTTGCTTTTGACTGTTATGAAGATGAATCTGTTGGTTTGTGTTTATGAAGTTTTGACTGTTACATGGGTTGTCAATTCTTGCTTGGATTAAATTATACACCAGATGTGATGCAAGTTTCCTAGTGTTGACTAATCTTGGACTTGTATGCTTCAAGATGTCTGCATATACTGAGATCCAATGGTATAACTTCTGCACCAACACAGTCATTTTTTTATTTTTATATTTGTTTTTGAATTGTACATGTAAGAAAGGAAACAACTGTACATAATGATCAAAATTTAATTACTCCCCCTAAAGTTTATATCCATAAGGGATAAAAACTTCAAAGACTTAAAAATTTTGAAGAGAAAATGTTTTTGTTATTTTTGTTTTCTTCTAGTACATGAAGTGGAGATATACCTTTCATGGGATCATATCAATCTTACCTTTCACACGTGCAGACAATTGTTATTAAAACAAACATGGTCATTAACATATTGATTGAAGGTATATTTGTCCTCTTAAACTTATATTTGGTTGATATTTTACTGCTAGTGATATTATCATGTTTTTGAGTTGATTGAGTATTCAACTTGTACCTCACACTCAGAAGCATGATAAGGTCAACCATCTGTAGGCAATGTATGGTAGAACTTTTAACAGCTTATTTGACTAGGTCATTTAAAATATGAAATCTCATTTTGCTTGATCCCTATTGTGATTCTTTTTATATTGATCCTTTTATCTATTTGATCCTCATAGGGATTCTTTTAACTTCACTTTGGAAGGTGATCTCTGTTAGGTTTCTTTTTGTTTCATTCACTTGAAATGTATTTTATTCTATTGTTTCATTCAAGTTGGATGTGTTCCTCATTTGAAATCTTGTTGAATCATGATATCAGCACTATGTGCTTGTTTCTCTAGATCTTTGCTCAGCAAAACAATGGAGAAACTGATCTAAGTAAAAGAGATTCATATGCCATCATTACCTGGTGTGTTTAGGTTACTACATACGCACATTTGGATAAGCTAATACTTACACACACTTTGAGATGAAAGCTTCACAGTTGAATATAAGTTTTACTTCATCACTGCATGTGTTTTTCTTTTCCTAGTTGAGCCTACCCGCATATCAGATAAGTCATGTCAGTCATTTGAGATTTATAACTAAGCATAGTGAATGATATAGCGACTGTAATTATATCATTTCCCATAGTAAAAAACAATACTTTTGCAAGATAAATTCTTTTTCTGTTTTTTCAATATTTGAATTTTTTTTGTAGATTTTATATATTTTTGTAGCAAAAATATTGCTTTTTTGTAGATTTTGGTTTTTGGTCAAGGTTAATCATGCCAATAGATTGAACTAAGAATTCAATACGACTTGGATCAAATGCCTTAGTAAGTAAATCAGCTAATTGATTATCAGTGTGAACCTGTATCAATTTGATTAACCCTTTTTCAGCACAATCTCTCAAAAAGTGATATCTAATTTCAATATGTTTTTGTTTTTGAGTTTTGAACTGGATTATTTGTTATGAACATTGTTGCTATGTTGACAATATGCATTGGTGTGTGCAAGAAGTTAAAACCATAATCAAGCATCTGGTTTTAAATCCAGAGAACTTGAGAGCAACAAGCTGATGCTGCTATGTACTCAGCTTTTGCCATTGAAACAGAAACATTTATGTACTTCATGCACTGCTAAGACCTCAGTCTGGGACCAAGAAATTGACAACCACCAGATGTGGACTTCCTATTGAAATTGCATCCTCTATATTCACTATCAGTGTATGCATAGAGATTGAAATCTTCTTCCTTTGGATACCATAATCCAAGTGCAGGCTTGCCCTTTGATATCTTAATATCCTCTTGACTACATTCACATGAGATTCCTTGGGATTTGCTTCATACCTGCTATAAACACATACACCAAACATTATGTCAGGTCTACTAGCTGTTAGATACATCAGTGATCCAATCATAGTTTGATAATGAGTCTGATCCACTGATTTTCCATCTGAATATGGCCCTATCTTCATCTTTGTATCAACAGGAGTTTTGATAGACTGACAATCTGCAAAATGAAATTTCTTCAACATGGTTTCCACATATTTTGATTAATTGAGAAAGATTCCATCTGCTGTTTGTTATACTTGCAACCCTAAGAAGAAAGTGACTTCTCCTATTGCACTCATTTGAAATTTCGAATGCATGAGGTCTTTGAAGTCTTTGCAAAGTTTTTTGTTGGTTGAACCAACAATGATATCATCCATATAAATCTGGACTACCAACACGTTGTTTCCTTTTCTCTTTCTGAAAAGAGTCTGATCAATCTTTCCTCTCTCGTATCACTATGTAAGAAGGAAATATGATAGAGTCTCACACCACTTTCGTGGGGCTTGATGTAGACCGTATAGAGATTTGTCAAGCTTGTATACCCTATGAGGAAAATCTGGGTCTTCAAAGCCTGGAGGTTGACTCATATAGAATTCTTCAGCAATTTTGCCATAGAGAAAAGCACACTTCACATCCATTTGGTAGACAGTAAATTTCATGGATACAGACGCCAAGAAAAGTCTAATGGCTTCTAATCTAGCTACAGGATCAAACACTTCATCATAATCTATCCCTTTCTTCTTGAGTGTATCCCTATGCCACTAATCTTGCTTTGTTTCTGATGACAATGCCCCTGTCATAAGTCTTGTTTCTGTATAGCCATCTGGTACCGATAGGGTATTGACCTTCGGGTAGATCCACTAGTTACCATACTTCTTGTTTCTTGAATTGGATCCAGCTATTTTCTTGAAGAGTCTCTTTTATATTATTGGGTACTGTCCGACATAGAAAGCAAGAAAACAAACATATGTTTACAATACTTGACTAGCTTCTAGTCACCCGCTCATCTAGTTCACCAATGATGCTTGACAACGGATGATCATTATGTATCCTAGTTATTAGAATGGAGTCACCAATAATTGATACATCAAGGTTGGAGTCATTCAGATCATCATGGTAACAGGCAACTTCAGGTTGTGATGTGGTGGAGTGATGAAAGTAATCAAAGGCTTCATTTATTTTTGCTTAGGCATCTTTTGCACTTTGAGCACTGTCATCACTTGCATTTTTCTCAGTCTTAACTGGAGCAGTAGCTGATTCTGGATCTCTCACTTTATTTGATGGTTCATCTGAAGGAGTTGGCATTAAGCTAGGATCACCCTCAGTTGAAACACATTGATTTTGTGGTGTTTATCTGACAGGATTATCTTGTAAAGGAACATCTTCATCTTGGTGATCAGTAGAAGTTGGAGGAATCATGGGAAAATCATCTCTTCTTTCTACTATTCTGGAAGATCTAGCTGATTGTAGGTTACCTGCATTTGACAAGTGAAACTGATTAAAAGATCTACTAAATCAATCAATATCAAACAACCAGTCTGGGCCACTTGTTGACTTAAGAAATGAATGTTCATTGAACTGAACATTATTTGATTCATCAATAATGTTTAATCTGGGATTAAACACTCTGAAATTCTTTGAGACAAAAGAATAACCTACAAAGAATCCCTCATCAGACTTTGAAGCAAACTTTCCTAAATGATCTCTGGTGTTTAATATTGATACAGGACTACCAAATGACTTGAAAAATCCAGTGTATGGTTTTATGTGAAAAAGAAGTTTATATGGTGTTCTATTGCTTTCTTTGATTATTAAAGTTCGATTTTGTACAAAGCATGATGTGTTAACTGCTTCTGCCCAAAAGTTAATTGGCAGTTTTGCATCTGCTAGCATTGTTCGTGCTAGTTCAATTCGTGTTCTATTTCTCCTTTCAGCTACCCTATTTTGTTGAGGAGTCCTAGCGACACTAAATTCAGGAGCAATTCCTTTGGTTGTACAAAATGGACTTAGATCTTCATTATTGAATTCAGTACCATTATCACTTCTAATAGATTTTACATTATTATCAAGTTGGTTCTCAATTTTAGTGATAAAGTCCTTTATTATTTGTGATGCTTTCTTTTTATGAAGTAAAAAAGAAAATCCATGTAAAACGTAAATAGTCATCAACGATCACCAAGCAATATTGTTTCTTTCCAATACTCATAACATGAGTTGGTTCGAAAAGATCCATATGAAGTAGTTTCAATGGAGTATTTTTTGTGTTCACAAGCTTTGGTTTGTGAGACGACTTGTGCTGGTTTCCCTTGAGACATGCAGAACAGTGGTCAATGAAATGGAAGTCCTTTTGAGGTAGACCAATAACGTAGTTTCCTTTGACTGATCTGTTCATGTTTTTGAAATTTGTATGTCCTAGTCGTCTGTGCCAAAGGTGTGTCTCATCAAATGATGCTTTAGACACAAGACATGTTTCTTCTTTAGGATGTGCAGAATTAAGGTTTAAGACATAGGCATTATTCTTCCTCTGACCCTTCAAGACAACCCATTCTTCAGGAATTGGAAATCCTGTTTTCAAAATGTAATAATGAGTGTCAGTGAAGTGAGTTGAATATTTCTTGTCATAGATTTGTGACACGCTAAGAAGATTGACATTTAGCTGGTCACAGTAATTCACTCTATCAAAGCTAAGTGATCCATTCGTCACAGATCCTTCATCGGTAATTCTGCCACCTTGTGAATCTTCACCAAATGCTACAGTTGTTCCTCGAATATGCTTGAAGTCATAAAGGAGGAAACGATCTCCTGTCATGTGTCGGGAGCATCCACTATCCACGTACCATAGACTGTTGGACCTGTATGGATGACCCTACAAGCAAAAAGAAACTAATTAGAATATGGAACCCAAGACATTATGGTTTTGGGTTTCTCGAATCTATCTAAGACTGTAACTTCTTGGTATTTTCCTCTAGCTTGAGACTTAAAGGATGATGCACTGATTGATTTGTGTGGGATTCTTCTTGTTTTCGTTTGCTCAATTTCAACTAAGGTGTCAGAAGAGTCGTCAAACCTTTTATCCCTATTTTGTAACACCTGGAAATTTTGTCAAAAAAAAGAAAGACAAGAAAATAAAGAAAAGGGAAAGAAAAGTAATTAGAAGAAACGAAATATAATTTGTAAGAAAAGAAAAGAAGCATAAGTAGAGGGGTTAAAGTGTAAATAGGACAAAATAACATTATTATTTTGTTTAAAGTGGGCATGGTCGCCCACTTCTTCTGCATATCAACTACTCGGCAGTTTTAGAGAGAGAAAGCAGAAGATCTTTGACATTTAGAGAGAGAAAGAAGCTGAATTCAGATAAGGTGTTAGAAACTTCTAAAAAGCTCAAGTCGAAGGAGTTAAGCTTGGAAGTAGCTTAGGTGAGTTTTAGACCCCATATTTTACATGTTTTTATTGATTTTAGGGCTGAAAATGCATGTAAAACATTTTTTAAAATTTTTGTATGTATGACCGTATGTATTTATGCCTGTATGTTGGTGTTTTATGGTTGTGGATGCTATGTTAAGGCTTAGAATGGTAGAAAGAAGCTTAGAACATGTTAAGATGACATTGGGGACTGAAAAGTATGTTAGAAACGTATAAGTAGAAGGTCATGCACCCTAATTGGGCCCATGCGCCTAGTATTTTCCTTAGAAAAGTTTTAAGTAAGGTCATGCGCCTAAACAGGGCCCATGCGCCTGAAAATACAACTTTGAAAGTCCAAGTATATGTTGATGCGCCCAAACAGTGACCTTATGCGCCCAAACAGTGACCTTATGCGCCCAAACAATGACCTTATGCGCCCAAACAGCAGCCTATGCGCCTAGAAATGTCTTAGAATTCCTAAGTGTAAGCTCATGCGCCTAAACAGTGCCTCATGTGCCTAAGTGTTGCTGAAACGCCTAAGTATAGGGTGATGCGCCCAAATAGTGCCCATGCGTCCAAGAGGCTCATGTGCCTAAGTGTTGAAACGCCTAAGTGAGGCTTATGCGCCTGCATAGTGGAGAAATGTGCAAACAGTCATCATGTGCCTAAATAATGCTAATGCGCCCATAGACTTGGAAAATTTTCCTGAATTTTTGGAAAGACAGAATTTTAGGGTTTGACCCTAGTTTGACTTATGGACTGTTTTGGTCTATTTAAGCATGAATTTATGAGGGTCTATGGAAAGAACAATTGTAATGTTATGATGATTGTATGATATGCATATGTGCGTGATGTGTTATCTTTTAATGATTTCAAAACATATATATTATATTGTAATCTACGTTAAGTATTATGTTATGACTTTACGTAGTATGATTAATGTATGAATGAACGTAAAGTATAATGTAACAAAGTGAAAGATAACAAAGATGAAAAGTGAAACGTAATGAAAGAAAGAAAAGGCTTGCAAGTAGATTTAAAGGAGGATCACAACTCTTTGAGAGTTGTCAGCTCAACTGTGTGTCATACAGCGTGCGATTTTGGCTAACCCATGAGGGTTCACACATAGGAGGATCAGTCTTGGTGACTGATCCATAGTATGAAACGGGATCCTTGTCATTTGAGCCCGGATATGATATGGCTTTGTGCAAGATATGATACGGCTTTGTTCCAGAATGTAATGAGACTTTGTGCCCGGAATGGTGGCCTCGGGCCATGATAGGGGAAAAGCTTGACATGATCTACAATCAGTGAAAGATAAAGATAAAGTACGAAACAAACAAAATGATAAAGTACGAAACGTACGAAGTGATAAAGTACGAAACGAACGAATACGTGTGATAATGAATGACGAATAAGGTTATGCCTTGTTGTATGTA
The DNA here is from genome assembly GCA_018326465.1 of Flaveria floridana. NCBI lineage: Eukaryota > Viridiplantae > Streptophyta > Magnoliopsida > Asterales > Asteraceae > Flaveria > Flaveria floridana. The sequence goes on along the minus strand of BJCO01369545.1, from coordinate 2,531 downwards.
CGATGAATGATCACGTACGAAAAATAAAGGAAGTATTTTAATCAAAAGAGTATTTTTATATACGAACTGTATAAGGTATTTTAGCATATTAAAAACTAGAACTCACTCAGCAACACTGATTTTTATGCATTTTTAATTGGCAGGTAATGGTTGCTGAGGATGGCATGCGGGAAGGCTACTTGGAGGGGCAAGACTGGCATCTATTCACATATATTATTATTGTTGTTTTATAATGTAATTAATAGATGTTTTCTTTTGTATTTTAACGATGTTGTATTGCATAACAACAGTAATTATTAATAAAATGAATGGCTTTTGTTAATAAATTCCGCTGTGATATTTTCTGAAAAGTATATTATTACGTATGTTTAGTGCTATGAATGACCAACTGTGACGTCTCCGGGAACGGGGCCTTACATGTTTGTATTAGAGCCAAAGTTTAAGAGAATTGAGGTAAACTATTTTCAAAACCTAAACTTAAACTGAAAATGGGATGAAGGTAGGGATGCCAGCCCGAGTAGCTACATGCCATCAGGTATTTCTTTTCTTAATGTAAACCAATATTATGTGCGTGTGCTATTTGATTTATGTGCTCTTAGTAGATTTAGATACTGATGTAATCATGATAGGAAATGCTTGGGGTATGAAGAGTAAAGTAAGTGGCTAATCATAACTGGCCACTGTTATTAAGGACTTACTATACTCAACATAAACAGAGCCATTACGTTGAATGACCATGTTAGTGTTTAAATCTTATAGTGTTTAGAGGATGGCTGGAGGTAGATCTTCTAAGGATTTTAGAGTTGGAGCACGTGGTGAACGTGGTGCTGAACCGCGCATCACAAGGAACAAGGCTAGAGATACTAAGACGACCCCTGCAGATCTTGAAGTTCATCAGCATGAGGGCGTCAACGAGAGTGCGAACTTGAGGGCCTCGGTGAAAGAGGCAGTGGAGGAGGAGGTATATCAAGTCATGTAGATGATTCTGCCATCTGTAGTGACTGAAGTGATTAAGGCTGTGAGGGAGGATGAAAGAAAGGAAAGAAGAAGGACCACTGGGAGAGAAGGAGGAGAACAACCAGAGACTAAGACGGTTGTCTCGAGTGAGGAGGAGGAAGAGGAAGAAGCGGTTAAGGAAATTGCACGAGGCTGTAACTATGGGGCATTTCAAAGATGCAAGACCCCAACGTTCGATGGAAATGGCAATGCTGCTGCTGCTCACTGCTGGGTGAGGGAGATGGAGGCAGTTGTAACACCCGGAAATTTTGTCATTTAAAAGAAGGAAAAGAAATACGAAAAAGAGAAAAGAAAGATATTTTGTAAGAAGAAGAAAATAAGTATAAAAGGAGAGGTTTAAAGTGTAAATAGGACAAAATAATATTATTATTTTCTTTAAAGCAGGCATGGCCGCCCACATCTTCTGCATTTTCAACTGCTCGACAATTTTGGAGAGAGAAAGCAGAAAGATCTTCGGTTTAGAGAACTAAAGCAGCTAAACTCAGTCGAGGTAAGTAAGTTTTAGCATAAGTGGGGTTGGTTTTGATGAGTTATACACGTTCTTATGTGTTTATATGTATTCGGTTATGTGTCTTTGGACATGTATAGGTGTTAGAAGCTTTTGAAAAGTTCAAGTTGGAGAGTTTGAGATTTGAAAGCATCTAAGGTGACTTTCTAGACCTTGTATTTTACTTGTTTTTAAAGATTTTGCGGCTGAAAATGCATGTAAAATGTTTTTTAAACTTTTGTATGTATGACCATATGTATATATGCTTGTATGTTGCTATTTTATGGTTGAGCATGCTGTGTTAAGGCTTAGAATGGTATTAAGAAGCTTAAAACATGTTAAATTGAGATTTGGGACTGAAAAGTATGTTAGAAATATATAAGTAGGTAGTCATGCGCCCAAACAGGGCCCATGCGCCTAATATTTTTGCCTTAAAATATTTCAAGTATGGTCATGCGCCCAAATAGGGCTCATGCGTCTGATAATTTGACTTAGAAAGTCTAAGTATGTGATGAAGTGCCCAAATAGTGCCCATGCGCCCAAGAGGGTGGTAAGGCCCCGATCCCGGAAAGTCTCACAGTTGGCAATTCATAGCATAAAAATCAGTTTAATAGCAAAACATCGAAGCGGAAATAATTAAAACATTCATTTAATACTTAAAAACCATATCATGCTCAAATACATGTCCTTTTTAATTGTGAACAAAACATAATATTTGTTCATAAATTACAATAGAGATTTCATAAACAGGAATGCCATCCACATCTCCCAAAGTAGATCCACAGTACCATCCTCAGTATCAGCACCTACCTGCCAACTATTATGCGTAAAAGTCAGCTTTGCTGAGTGAGTTCTAGTTTTAAGTAAATAGTAAATATAACTTTGTCTTTTATATATGTCCACGCATACATATTACATACATTTCGTCATAGTAAGCATGTTCATTATCTTTCATTCATTAATATCTTCCACTTTAGCATAAACGAGATTGCACAAAGCAAGAGCTCCATGTTGATTGACAACAAAT
>BJCO01369544.1:0-10268 GCA_018326465.1 Flaveria floridana | reverse complement strand
ATATATATATATATATATATATATATATATATATATATATATATATATATATATGTATATATATATATTTCACTCATGCAACTTGATAGATGTTGTGGGTTTGTCTTTATTAAAAGTTATATCGAAAAGTACATAGAGATGATTGCTTCGGAATCATATATTTGAAATTCAAGAATCTGAATTTGTGAAAAAACTTAAAGGTTTATTATATTTGAGGCGTGTTGGTTTCAAACAAAACTTATGGCAACACGTAGATAAAAAAAATCATACCGGTGTATTTGAAGTGAAAAATACTATAGTATAAAATTTATAAGAGAAAATAAAATATGTTAAAAAAGTAATCCTATATAAAAAATATAATAAGACAATTTATAAAGCAAATGTAACATCTTAATTTTTATTTTTATTTCAGACCAATCGGTCAAAATTACAGCCTTGTGACATTAGCGAAACGACTATTATGCAATATAAACTCGTACATCATGTTTTTTGACTTGACTTTTGAGCATGTGTGTTTAAAGTATGTTAGGACCGTTTGGGTACGGAGTACTAACTGATTCTGTGCGTATACCAACTCAAATAGTGCGGAATCCTATTTGATTGGCGATCCAATTTGTGAGAACGCGAGTATAATCGATCTAAGAATGAATCAAAACCTTAAGAACGATTGTAAGATGATTAACTGCGATCTATGAACTTGGATCATGTGTTCTTGAGTCTCTGGACGACTAGGGTTGGTGCGTAGGCATTCGAATTGTTACGTTTTTTCACGAATTAAGTGGGATTTATAGGTTAGGGTTTGACATTCGTGCGACTGAAGCATTAGTATGGTTCAGTCGTGCGATTGAATCATACGATTGTTCCAACCACACGACTGAAGCTTCAGTCGTGCGACTGAGTCAATCTTATGTCTCAATCGTGCGACTGATCCAGTCTCCTAGTTCAGTCGTGCGACTGGTCCATTAGCATGAAGTGTTCATGCGTATGGTCCATTAGTATGGTCTATTCATATGAGAACTTCAAATGATCAAGTTTAAACACAATTCTCAACCATTCTTGAGTAAGAACTATGTAAACAACCACAAACCAATATAGTTAGTTCAACATGCGTTATCACACAATAAACAATGAAATATTCAACGTTATAAGCATCAACCACACATTGTATTTCATTCATACCCATTCAATTACATATATGTAAGACATGAAAGACATATTACATTAAGCTCCTAAACTAGGTACATATGTATCAACAAACTCCCCCTCGACCTAGTTTACATCAATGTCTAACATTCTTCATTAGCTCTTCAAATTTCTTGTACTTCTCCTCCCTTATAACTCCTGCATGTATCTCGAATGCAAAGCAGTCTCTTATCACGTTCTGGAACTGGAGGGCTTGTACTATATCTTGCGTGTCATAGAACATTGGCTACTTGTATAAAGTGTAAACATCATTAGCAGAGAAGTTGGTTAGCCACATTGGGTCAAATACCCGAATAATTTCCATATATCCATCTCTGTTCAGAACTATGACCGCTTCACTGTTCTCTAATCATAGTACCACCACTTGAAGTGTGGAGTGAAGTCCTGTGGCATTTCCCTCATAGGGATTATTTACATTGTGTGTGATGGACTCCACTACAACACTATATTCGGCTTTCCAGTAATGGAATCAACATCAGCCCTTCTTATGTACCTTGTCGGTTGTTGAGGTCTGAAGTTAACCCACCTGGTGTGGTACTCTTTCTTCAATGCAATCTCAAACCAGCTTGACATTTTTCTTTGGTAAACATACAAGCTTCAGTTTGGCCAGCTGGTTGAGCTTAAAACCAGGTAGAGTCTTTAGATCATGTGGGAATCTAAAGTACTCTATACCCTTCTCTCTCTTTACAGCATACACATTAAGATCCTTAAAATAGGCCCACACGATAATCTTTCCTGACACCTTTAGATTCTTCTTCACTTTTTAGAGCTTGGTGTAGCCACTCGTCTTTGGAGCAGTGCGTTAGGCTCGGATCTCTACATAACAGGCCACCCATTCAGCCTTCTTTATGTCAATGTCAACGTCTGTGGCTTGGGCTTGACCTTCTTTCTTCTCAGATTTGCTCTCCATCTGATCCAGTTTATCGAAAGTATCGCTGACGAGAGTATCACCCAGATTGGGGACTACATTTCCCTCTCGATCAGTATACTCTGGATAATGCTTCAAAGTGACGTCCTCAATCTCGATGTCATCTATGTCATTCAGCTCATCATCACTGCTAACTTCAACAGTCGGAGCGTCCTTCACAATCTCGTCCAGATTGAGCCGGGACATCTTTGCAAGTTGCTCATCCGTAAGGTCATGAATGATTTCTCCTTCTTCAGGAGTATAGCTTACTGACCTTCAGATGATCCCTTGCAAATCAAGAATCATTGTCAGTTGAGACTTGATTTGCTGAAGGGGTGCAACATCATACTCATCTTGCTGAGATGATTGATCTGCTTGACTTAAACATGTCAATACATCAGTCATTAGTCAATAATCAAGATAGTTAAACATTAAAAATATATAAACATTAAGTACAAATTTTGATACATGATTCAAGTACAAAAGCTTTTAAATACTATGACATCTAATAATAACTTTTGTCTTGGTCTGTTGATTCTTCAGCTTGAGTCAGATTGTGCAAAACACCCAATTGTTAATCAATTTCTCAAAAGATATTAGATCGGGCTAAAGTTTTCACACTACGGATGCGCCAGAAACTTAGTTTCAACTTCACGGTCATCACCTTCTTCTAGGATCTTTAGTACTTCTTTAGCAAGCTTTTGACTCTGTTGTGGATCAATCTGTTGTTCATAAGCCTGAGAGATATTCCACTGTAACCAATAAGCATAGGCAACTTGGACATTAAGTGACATAACCTTGTTAGTTTCTTAAGAGTCTTCGTCATCCATACCACCACCCATTTGCATAGCATTATTCCTATCTCTGTCCAAAACATCATCTTCTTCCTCACTATCAAGCAGGATAGGATCATGTGAGAGCATGTGGACAGATGGTTTAACATTAGTGCTAAGTATGCATTCTGGATTTGATCGGACATCTCATCAATTCCTCCTCCTCTTGACACTATACACTTACGGATGACATGAGCTAAGCACTTGAACTGAGGGTAGAAGTTTCTCTTGTTGAGCAAACCTATATTGATGTCTCTAGTGTACTTCATCCTCAGAAAAGCATCTACATATGCACATATGTTGTGCTTGATGTTCATTATCCATCGTTCAACCATAGAGTTGCAACACAATACACATATACGTTAGAATTTGTGTAAATGGATGGCATTTGAATTTTGATGTGTAGATACATATGTACCTAGTTTACGATCTTAATTTAATATGTCAGTGATGTCCTAAATGTAATGAAACAAATGAGTTGAATGAAACAGAATATGTGGTTGTTGATGTTAATGTTTAAATGTTTCAGTGTATGATTTAATGTTTATTATCTATTAACGCATATTGAACTAACTACATAGGTTTGTGGTTCTTTGAATAGATCTTTGTCAAGTTACGATTAAGAAACATGTTCAAACTTAGTCGTATGAAGTCTTCATGCGAATGGACTATGCTAATGGACCATACGCATGAACAACTTCATGCTAATGGACTAGTCGCACGACTGAACCAGAAGACTGGATCAGTCGCATGACCGAACACTCAGTCGTGCCAATGGATCAACCGCATGACTCAGTCGCACGACTGAACCATGCTAATGGTTCAGTCGCACGAATGAGAAACCCTAACCTATAAATACCACTTAATTCGTGGAAAAATGTAAGACATTGAATATTTCGACTCCTACTCGTACCTAGCCGTCCAGAGACTTCTAAGAACTTGTTCCAAGTTCAGAGATCGCACTAGATCGATTTGCTTTCGTTCTTAACGTTTAGATTCAATCTAGAATCGATTCTACGTGCGTTCTAACTAATTGGATCGCCAATCAAATAGGATTCCACACTATTTGAGTTGGTATATGCGTAAATCAATTAGTACTCCATCCCGTACACGTTCATAACAAGTGGTATGAGAGCTTTGGCTCTAGATTTACATGTGATTCAATCGTTTCGATATAGAAATTGTGTTTTTTCACTCAAAAACACAATCTTTTGTGTTAAACTGTGTTTTAGACGTCTCCAGTTCATAAAGTTAACGTTTTCCAGCATACAGCAATTAGGGTTTGTGAGAAATTTATGTTTTTGCGTCAAAATACCTTAAACATTCGAATTCTCGAAATTCAGCAGCTTCAGTCGCACGATTGACTCAATCGCACGACTGAATTCATCAGCATCCCTCATTCGCATGATTGGAGTCAGTCGCTCATCCATTCGTAAGATTGAACTGCCCATTCGCATTGCTCATCCGCACCTGTTCATTGGCCCGATTGACTCATCCGCATTGGTTCATTCGCACGTTTGATCCATCCGCATTGTTCAATCGCACGTATTGTTCAATCGCTTGATTAGCTCATTCGCCCTCTTTTATTCGCACAAATACACTAGGTTGTTCTAAAGTCTAAAGTAAATTGCAATGGAAGATCAGTATTCGGCCTTCACAGTAGGTAGAGATTCACGTATCCAGAACCTATTGCTTCCTGAAAATGAAGTGGGTAATCACAAAAAGCCTCCTAAGCTCATAACTACCCACAATGGAAGAAAAGGTTCGAGATATACCTTAATGGTGTAGATCCCAATCTGTGGGAATCGATAGAGACGGGATACAGTATGCCCGTAGGTGCTGATGGAGTCAAACTTACATTAGGAGGCATGACTGCTAGACAACAGGTAAAGTACAATGCTGAGTAGAAAGTTTATGCTTTGCTTTCTCAGTCAATTCCTAAGGATATTTTCCATCAATTTTCTAAGAACAAGCAAGCTAAGAAGTTGTGGGATGTGTTGGAGAAGCGGTATGAAGGAAATACATCATTGAAAACTCTAAAGGCTAAAGCGTTGAAGAAGGAGTTTGACAACTTCTCGTCAATGGGAAAAGAGAGTTTGGATGATGTCATTGTAGGTTCTATCACTTAATGAGTGAGCTGCACACTCATGGAGTCACGACGTCTATGGAAGACAAAGTGTCAAACTTTGCTGATGGGTTGCCAGAGAAGTGGGTTTCCTTTGTCTCCAATCTTAGACATAATGATGTGCTAACGAAGTTAGATATCAATGACTTCATTCTGAAGCTAAGAGAGGAAGAACCGAGAATGAAGTACAAGGCCCAAAGGTCTTCATATGATCAGAATCCGACACTGTACAACTCGACTCCTCAAGCCAAAACGTTTGGAGCGCCACTTCAGACGTCATTTGTCTCGAGTTCAGCTGGTCCATCTCAAGCCTCTACTTCAGGATCTGACACGTCAGGGTCATCTGGTACCCAATACATAGCTCCTGAAGTAAATGATACCAAACTGAAGACTGAGAATCTCAGTAATGTGACAGTAGAGGTAGCAAAAGAGCACATGGATCTATTAGCAGCTTTCGTCACTCCTATGATGGACTAGTTGGTGGGAAAATAGGAAACTGCCATCTGGAAGATGAGGACTACGAGCAGGTTGACGAGACAAAGCTGGAAAGGATGGATATCATGTGGGCTTTAGCGAGTGCTGTCTGAAGAGCTAAGAAGTTTGTCAAGAAGACCGGACAGAACTTGGTTGCCACTAAGGACACTACCTTTGCTTTTGACAAAACCAAAGTTACCTACTTCAACTGTGGAGAGAAGGGGCACTTCAAACGTGAATGTCTGAAGCCCAAGAAGACAGGAAATAGGAACCCATTCTCATCTTTCAATCGTCAAGATAAATCTACGAGTAGTCCCGCTTCGTCAAGCAAGGATCCTAAAGCCTTGACAGCTCAGGATGACGAATGACAAGATTGGAGCTTTCGGTTTTTGTCTCCGGAAGAATCCAACATTGCTAGTGTTGAGGATTTAGATAACGACTCAGCTAGCGAAGGTGATATTACAGTGGAACTCGCGATGTCCAATAATGAAGAAACTGCAACTGTGTTCAATCACCTGCCTAAAGAGGAAACAACTACAACAAAGTCAGAATCACCAGAACCAAAAACTTCAGACTCTGCTTTTATGGCTGATTTATCAAAAGCTTCTCAGGTAAGTACTACTGACCAACTTTTCAATAATCATGATTGTTCTGATTGTAATAAATTTAGGGAAAGCATAGATTTGAAATTTTCTAGGTGATTAGATCATAATGATAGCCTAGTAAAGGATTTGCAACTGTGCACTGAAGCAAATCAGATTTTAAAATTAAATGAGCACAGTTACAAAGAAAAGATAGAACTATTAAATAAACAACTTAGGGAAACTAAAGTTGTGGCCTTTAACCAATCAAATGACATTAAGTTCTATCTAAACTCCCTAGAAGAAGCTAAGAAACAAGAAGCAGTTTTGAAAGTAGAAGTCAACTCATTAAAGCAAAAACTACATAGTTGGACAAGTTCCTCTCACATTGTCCAACACTTAGTGAGAGAACATAACAATGGGGAGGGGTTGGGTTATAAAGTGGTACCACCACCACATGAGACCTTGTTGAATGCAAAAAGTAAACAAATTAACAACAATCCAATCAAGGATCATGTGGTGTCCACTCCTCTTGTAAGTGATCGAGATTCCATAGGTAAATCAAATGAATCTGTCACTAAACAAAAGGAGGCCACTTCTAAGGCAAAAGGTAATATGTCTACTGTTAATCTGGACGAACAATTTGAAAAGGTTAAAGTAAAGTCTGGGTCAACCACGTCTATTTCTAAACCCAAAGGACATAACAAATTAACCAATCACGTACCTCATGTCTAAGTCCAAATAAACAAAAGGGAAATTATGTTAAAAATATTCAAAAAATTAATTTTGTTAAATAAGGTAAAGCATCTAAACAAGAAGAGTCAAAACCCAAACAGAATAACGTCACACGTGTGTCACACACTTCTCCACAGAAACAGTTAAATCGTTATGTTGAAAGTAGATCATGCTACACCTGTGGAAAGTATGGACACATTGCGTCTAATTGTCCTTACTATCAGACACCTAGGAAGAAAGTTGAACTTCATGATCCTAAACTTAGTTCTCCTAAGAGGAGCTCAGCGACTCCACCTAGAAGAGTTAGTGAACTTAAAGCTCAACCCATTAGCCAGTCGTCTGTTTACCATAAATAGGCCTTACACAGAACTGGCATATGGAAAGAAAAATCTACCTTAATGTCTGATAATGAGAACAAGAAGACAACTGAGCTTCCCTTACCCAGTAATGGACAATGGGTTGAATTCATGATGTGTGATGCCTCTGGGACACCCAAGCCAGTAAGGGCTTGGGTCCCTAACCTGAACTAATGTTTTCAAATTGAATGTGCAGGGTGTTCGCTATAGTGTTGAAACCAACACTTGGATTGTAGATAACGGAGCATCCAGGCACATGACTGGGAACCGGGCACTCCTATCAAACGTCAAACAAATAAAATGAGGTCATGTTTCTTTTGCTGGAAACAAAGGAGGGTATATCACAGCCCAAGGGGAAGTGGGAAATCAGAAAGTGAAGTTTGACAAGGTAAACTACGTTCAACAACTTCAAAATAATTTGCTTTCTGTTTCCCAAATCTATGACAAGGGATTTAAAGTAGTATTTGATAACAAGAAGTGCTATGTCCTGAAAAAGGACTATATGATCCTGGAGGAACAAGTCTTAATGTTTGCCTCAAGATATAATGACCTTTATGTCTTGGATCTATCAAAGGCCTCCACAACGGATCATCAAGTTCAGTGCTTCTTGTCAAAGGCTACTGAGAAGGACTCTATCTCCTGGCATAGGAGAATGGGACACATTAATCCATAGAAGATGAACCACTTGATCTAGAATGTTCTTGTGCGGGGAGTTAACGTCAAAAATTTTAAACTTCTGGATTTTTGTGTTGCGTGCAAGAAAGGAAAACAGATGAAGAAGTCCCATACGAAAAAGAAAGTTCATTCCATCAAACTTCCTCTTGAACTTCTTCATATGGATCTACTTGGTCCAGTCAGTACAAGAAGCATCGCATGCGGCTTGTACTGCTATGTAGTTACGGATGACTACTCAAGATTCTCTTGGGTGATGTTTCTGAAATCCAAATCAGAAACATTTGAGTCATTCAAAGAGTTAGTTACTACACTGGAATCTCTCTACAAGCTGAAGGTAAGACAAGTATGCTTAGACAACGGAACCGAGTTCAAGAACCAATGGATGGAGGCTTTCTACAAAGAAAAGGGAATTGTGCACCAGTTCACTTCTGCCTACACTCCTCAGATGAACGGAGTTGCTGAGAGAAAGAATCACAGCTTAATAGAGACAGCATGAACAATGCTAGCAGACTCGAAACTACCTATCCAATTTTGGAATGAGGCAGTTGTCAATGCGTGCTACACGTTAAATCGAGTTCCGCTAGTTAAACGCTATGGCAAGATGTGTTACGAGTTACTTCAATGACCTAAACCAAATCTAGAGTATCTTGAACCGTTTGGCGCACCGTGCACCCTACTGAAGAAGACTCAGGAGGGAAAGTTCAGCAAGAAGGCTGGAGAAGGAATATTTCTAGGATAGAACATACCGAATAAGAGAGTTTACAATAACTCAACAGGTCAAGTAGAGGTGTGATGTAACATGGACGTTCAGAGATACACCACCTCACCTGCTGGAAAAGGACGCGCATTCTTTTTTGATTATGATGGATTCTTCAAGTCCTTCAATATACCTCTTTCTTCGTCTGATGATGAGTTAGCAGCCAAAATGATGTATGATGTCTTAAATACACCATCACAAGATTCAACATCATCTAGGTTAAAAAGTGAATCGCCTAACCATTCAGAGGGAGCACTTGAAGTTATTGACTCCTCCTCTGACGATGAAGCTATGGAGAATGACCAGTACAATCAGGAGAAACAGGTTCCAACAATTGCAAGTCCACAAGCATTTGACATTGATGCTTCTGCATCTTCAGAACCTCACACTCCTACTGTCTCAGATATATAACCAAATGTTCATAATCTTGACTCTGAGATTGTTGTTCCCACTACTCCTGGATCACGCCTAAATGCTTATCATCCCCTGGACAATGTCATTAGGGATGTCAGAGCAGGAGTTCAGACTAGAAATCAGTTATATTAAGCTGATTATGCCCTAGTAATGGAAAAAGGATACACTCATGATGGTGCATATCGTTGTTTTGTGTCTCAGTTTGAGCCAAAATACGTCTGTGAAGCCCTAAATGATGAGGCATGGGTGAGTGCCATGCAAGAAGAACTTCTTTAGTTCAAGAAGTTAGGCATATGGACAATAATGGATAGACCTAAAGGTGCTAAAGTCACTGGCACCAAATGGGTCTTGAAATGTAAGAAAGATGACCAAGGTGTCATCATCAGAAACAAGGCTCGACTCGTAGTTCAAGGATTTCTACAAGTCGAGTGTATAGATTACAATGAAGTGTTTGCACCTGTGGCAAGAATGGAAGCCATCCATATCTTCCTTGCCTATGCATCGTATATGAAGATTAAAGTCTATCAACTGGATGTGAAGAGTGCATTTCTTCATAGTGAAATCCGAGAGACATTGTACGTCAGTCAACCCGAGGGATTTGAGGATCCATATCATCAGGACAGAGTTTATTGTGAATCCAAGGATCGCGATTCAGGAATTATCAGTATTAAAATAAATCAATTTAATGATCGCGGAATTATCACTAATTGACATTTAATTGTTTTAATGATTAACGATGAACACAACCACAGAAACACAATAAATGTGAAATCAATAATAATTCAAATGTATTTCATTAACTATAAGGTAATGATTACAAAAGAATTATAACTGATAACTATGAACAACGAATTCTATGAATCGAATAATGTTTGATGTTGATGTGACGGAAGCTAGGGTTGCACAATGAACTCTTGACAGCCGTAATAATGATTGATTGTGTTCTCCGAGATATGAAACCTAGGACTCATATTTATAGATGATTTGAGTCGGCTAAGGAAACACCGGATCTCTCAGGATTTGTTATTGATTGTGTTGACTTGGTTGACTTCTTGGTATTAGCAATCGCACAAGTATAATGTTCTTCCGCAGCAGTCTTGTCGTCCGCAGATCTTTTGTTCTTCCGTAGATGACTTGGTCTTCCGTAGATGACTTGGTCTTCCGTAGAAGAGTCGTTCTTCCGTAGGAAATCCTTCTTCAGTAGGAGT
>BJCO01369543.1:0-12826 GCA_018326465.1 Flaveria floridana | reverse complement strand
CGAAGTTTTTTTATTAAAATGTCCTAAATATCTAAAAATATCCAAAATATATAATTAATATTTAATATTTTTAAATTTTTATAAAAATATTTTGGATATTTCGGATATTTCGGATATCCGAAATATCCGAAAATTCTAAAAATCACTATCCGAATCCGAATCCGAAATTTCGGATAATATTTAATATTTTTAAATTTTTATAAAAATATTTTGGATATTTCGGATATTTCGGATATCCGAAATATCCGAAAATTATGAAAATCACTATCCGAATCCGAATCCGAAATTTCGGATATCCGAAATTTCGGATATCCGAATCCGAATTTCGGATTTTCGGATATTTTGGATTTCGGTTTCGGATTCGGATATTTTTGAACACCCCAATCTCTCACCATCACAATCCCCTCCCTCCCTTCATCTTCATCTTCAACCCACCATTATAGTCCACCACCATCTTACTCACATGCACACCACAAAAGCATCGCCTGGTAGATCCGTGGTAAAAAAGCATCACTCGTCACCACCATTGCAGCCCTAACCTTGATTGGATTCGAGATAGCGACTTGTGATATTGAAGATGGTGGTTGCAGACCAGTGGTGGTGGAGTTATGATGGTGACGTCTTTATGGTGGCATTTTGGTTGTGTTGGAGATGGTGGTGATAGACTAGTGGTGTTTGTAACATTTACCTTGTTTTAAAATATAAACCCAAATCCAATGGGTAAATTTTGAAAATCAAATTCATTATTTAGTCCTTTTATTTATTTTGGTGTTCCAAATACAATAAATGTGTCATTTATCAATTTAACATAACTTTATAATTTATAAGATGATTTTTTATAAATTTATAAGGTTATTAAAAGTTAGAGTTAATTACATTAAAGGTCCTTGTGGTTAGGCTTGTTTTTACTTTCGGTCCCTAGGTTTGAAAAACTACAAGGACGGTCCACAGGTTTGACAAAATGTAACACAAAAGTTAACTTATTCCGTTAGTTTATACAAAATGACTAAAATACCCTTTGTGAAAATATAAAAATATTATAAAATTCACACCCTAAACCCACCCCACCCTAAAATTCTTCTTCTTCATCCTCATTCCTCAAGTTCAACTCCAACAAACAACCATAACAACTCTGACAACTTCAGTGACACCACCAGAACGCAACCACCATCCTTAACACCACCGGACTCCATCACCACATGTTTGCAACCACCATATCCAACACCGCAAAAACTTCACCCCCTACAACCACCATCTCTGACATCACAGATCGCCACCTCGAATCCAATCAAGTTTAGGGCTGCAATAGTGGTGATGGGTTATGCTTTTGTTACCACAAATCTACCAAGTGATGCTTTTGTGATGTTCTTGTGATGTTCTAGTGAGTAAGAAATGGTGGTGGTGGGTTACGGTGATGTGTTGTGTTCGTGGGTTGAAGTTGAGGATGAAGGGAGGGAAGGGGACTGCGGTAATAAGGAAGAGAGAGAGTTGGTTTGCGGTGGTGGGCGGTGGTGGTCTGGTAGGATGGTGGTGGTGGTTCTGTAGAATAATGATGTTTTAAGGTTTAAGATTAAGTTATGGGTCACATCTTTCAAAAATATTGATTTTAATAGTCAGGTGTATTTTGATCATTTCACTAGGATTTAATGGAAAAAGATAACGACCATCCATGATGGGGGACCTTTTGTGTTATGTTGTGTCAAACCTGTGGACTGATCTTGTAGTTTTTCAAACATGAGGACCGAAAGTGAAAACAAGCATAAGCACAAGGACCTTTTATGTAATTAACTCTTAAAGTTATGAGATTTTATATATTAAAAATTAAAAATAATTCATAATAAAGATTTACAAAATTTATAAAATCAAAAGGTTTTATAAAATAAATAATTTGATTAATCTATAAATTAGGGTTCTAAAAGTTTGAGGTTTAATTTGTAAGTTTTGAAACTTAAATTATAAACTTTGTACATGAAATAACAACCCTTTTAAACCTCAGGGTCCTAATTGTAAATTGGGTTTAAAACAACCCAACACCCAACCCCATCGACCTTGTAAACTGACCAAACTTCCAGCGGCCCTCCAGCGAGCTTCGGTGAGGCCACAAACCACTAAATCCTCTTCAAATTAACGTAATCAACCTGCTCCTTTTTTACCGCATACATATTTTGTCACGCCCTCAATTTTCACAAACGGGGTAATACCATTAGGCGTGTGACATACCAAGATCTCAGCTATTAGTTACACCAAATGACACAACATTTATCAAACATAATTACTCATTGACATTAAAGTTTCTCAAATCAGAGTTAAACAAGAAAACATGATAGAAATTACGAAAGCGTATTAGTTTATAATTCAAATGGCGCGACACGCGTAAAACCAAATAAAGTATAAGTTGATAGAAATATAAATATATTCAATTGACCCAATGTTAATGAATGACATGATGCCGTGCTCCTAGTCGTGCTCCTAGTCGTGCTCGCTTAAGAACCTGAAAGAAGCATGCTAAAGGTCAACACAAGGTTGGTGAGTTCATAGGTTTTGATAAATAGAATATAATGTAAACAGATACAGTTAACAAAGTAATATCAGTAGATAGGTAGTCTACTTAACAAGTTACTAAGTGTGTGAAGTTCGCAATCGAAGCTGACAATGTACATGAAGGTCTCGGATGTGACACCAGGTCAGAGCAACATAAATTAGGTCACATAAACACCCGTTTGACATACGGTTGTGCTAGCGCGACTAACCCTGGTGGGATTTGTTAAACCCAGTAGATCTACTCAAAATTACCTCGCTATAATATGTACATTAACGGTTTAAGTATGAGGACTTAGTATAACACTAGTAAACAAGTGACATTACATTAATACTGATCAATGAAAATAAGTTTGAACACACGTTTCTTTCACCCCAAGGAAAGTAAGTGAAGTGGGGCTGAGAACTCACCTTGAATGCACAACAATAACGTAATGTAAAGAACAAGAGATTAGGTTCCCGAATAACCTAGAATTCATTTAGTAAACAAATAGTATTAATTACAGAATATTAATATAACAATGGTACAGTTTCGCATTCACAGTTCGGTTACGATGTCAGTTATCGATGGACTTCCCACGTACAAGCAAACACCAACATATACAAACTCATACAATCGTAACACCCAATTACCCACACTTGCTTCGTTTCATACATGAAGGTACCTTATATATATGTATATATATGTACATATATATACATATATATAAGTTATTACATTTTCTATTGTGTAGTTTACAAGATTTCAAACGCATAACAGGTCACGAGTCATACTTGCTTAACTTGATAGTTATATATATACATTTTGCACACCGGTAATATTAATACATACTAGACAACACCTATTTTAATACCTATTACACAACCATAATATACCACACAACATAATATATACATATATATACCCATGCACCTAAAATATGTATGTTTACCACACATGCTTAAGCATAGCATGCACCAAAATATAAGATCACCCACGTGAATAAACATCACACACATAGGCATGCACTAAAAGAATGTGTAAGCCCCTCATAGCTAGTTCACGTATGCCATACATAAATTTTTATATTATTACCCACTACACATATAATACAAGCTTCTAAGTACCCCTTGCAAGACTTTCATTTGACCACCATCCAAACATACACTACAGTCTCACATATCTCGTACATAAGCTTCCAAAACAACCCCCAACCCAAGCACCCTTAACCGATCCCAACCAACAACATTTGCACCCATGCATCACGACCATGATCATTATGGAACACATAGAAACACACCATTACATATAAACACATATATATTGTAACACACATTACTCCTAGATGTATACTAACACCACACATGGTTACACAACACACCCCTTCACATCACCTTCACCCAAATTCGCAGGAACATACACACATGCACGTCGCACATTCATATTATTGACATCAACCGAATGACCCGTACACTATAGTTACATACACAACGACCCATAAAAGAATCTCAAATCGTAATCATGATGAACGTGAGTCATGAACAGGGGAGGACCATTCCCGGACCGAACGACATTGAACAATGAAGGGAAGAATCACACTGAAGGGGCTGTTTTGGTTGCAAGCGAAGGGGACGTCGGAGGGTGCATGATTGTTACCGGACGTGATTGCCATGGAGGAGGCTGTCGTTGGTGCCAATCGGTTTAGGGTTGTGAAGGGTGGAGTGATGTCGGTTTTGATGAGGAGCCGAGAGGGGTTTTGAATTAGATTTACAGGATGGGAGGAGGGTTGATTATTAAATGGAAATCAACTTCTGCCACTTTATATTTTGGCCCCTCAACTATAGATGATTTTAATGTTAGTTATCTTCATATTCTTAGTTAGTTTAATATTAAACTAAGGTTAAGTAATAATAGTAATAGTAACAGTAACGGTAACAGTAACAGTAACAATAACAGTAACAGTAACAGTAACGGTAACAGTAACTAACAGTTATAGTAACAGTAACAATTACAGTAACAGTAACAGTAACAGTTATAGTAGCAGTAACAGTAACGGTAATAGTCACAGTAACAGTCACAGTAATAGTCACAGTAACAGTCACAACAGTGACGGTAACAATGACAGTGACAGTGACGGTGGCAGTGACAGTGGCAGTGGCAGTAGCGGTGGCAGTGGCCGTGGCAGTGGCAGTGACAGTGGCAGTGGCAGTGGCAGTGACAGTGGCAGTGGCAGTCACAGTGGCAGTCACAGTGGCAGTCACAGTGGCAGTCACAGTGGCAGTCACAGTGGCAGTCACACTGACAGTCACACTGACAGTAACACTGACAGTAACACTGACAGTAACACTAACAGTAATAATAACAGTAATAATCACTTTCATTTAATAACAAAATTTCATAATTATAAAATGGTGGGGAGAGGTTAGATAGCGGTAATGGTGTTAACCTGAAAAGACACGGGGTGTCACATCATCACATTGTTGAAGGATTTTTCGTCCCGACCTAGGTAGCATAAATGTTTAGCTACTCATAATATTTACGAACATCAAAAACAAATAACCGATAGCAAACATCATCTTAAAAATAAATCAAAAGTAATCAAACAAAATGAACTGAATGCTTGAACCGTTTTGATCTTTTCGTAAAACTCAAAATGCTCCGTCTCCTTAGCCGTCCAACTTTGCATACAACTCCCTGCCGTCACCTCTATTCCTCCTTTTTATGACATGTGGTATCCTTTTTACAATGTTTTCAGAACCGGATCGGACGTTGAATCGGACGCCTTACTGGTTTGGTGGTCGGACATGTCGGACCGGTCGGACCGGTTGGACCGGATTTAACTATATTTTAATTATATTTATATATTTAATTAAATATAAGTAATTTATATATGATTAATATATGTATTTTATAGTTATATATAAAACTTAAGTATAGTTGGGTGTGTGTGAATGTATGTTTAAGATTATGGTGAACATTTTGTCCCACATTGGTGTGGGGACAAAATGAGGTTTGGTTTATAAGTAATTGTCTTATCACTCTAGTGTATCTTTGTAACATATTTTGCCACAAGTACTACCCGCGCGCATGGGGGGTGCAAAAACGGGGAAAACGGTAGGATTTCCAGCGAACTCGTGCGTGCCCGCACGTGACGCGGACACGAATGCAGTTTCAAAAACCCGGGCCCATGCGAGCCAGTTTTTGAACTCGGTTTTACTTTTTGATCTAACACACTAATTTATAGTTCAGCACTCTGTTTTTTTTTTAAAAAATTGAAAACCGGTCCGAACCGGCCCGGTTCACCGGTCCAACCACTGGTTCGGGTACGACCGGCCGGTTCAACCTCCCAAAAACGATTCACCCCTGACCGGACCGGTCACCGGACCGATCCCCGGTTGAACCAGTCGGACCGGCCGGTCCGATCTAGTCGTGACAACATTGCCTTTTTATATTGATCCATTAGGTTGCTTTGTTATTCTATCACATTTATTGTGACCGTCTCTCTTCATTCATTCACCTGGGCTTGTATTTAATCAATTCATGTGGGCCTTAAAACTCAGCTCTAAAAATTTAACGTTGATCTGCATTGCATCTGTTCTTAATTTGATGACCCATGCTCCACTTCATGTCATAAAAATTTGTGAATTAATAATATCTCATTTGACATCCATTCCTAAAGGCCACGTGACCAACAATCTACAACAATTAAATGGATGCCCAAAATCAATTATGTTTATACTACTTAAACTAGAAAATTTGGAATTTCCCATGTATAAAAGAAATCATAATTATACTAATTATACAATTTTTTTAACGTTTCACTAGATGGTCTCGAATTTAATTATAATACTTTATTTATATACACTGGCACTGTCTCCTAAAATCATCAAAATGTAATTACGAACCGATTAGTAGTAAATTTCAACCAAAAATAACCGAAAAGTGCAGGAGATATCTATATAAAATTGTGTAAATTAGTAATTTTGTGATGAAATCCATATAAATATTCTCCATTTCCACACTAAAATCTCTGGTTGTTAAAGCAAACCTGACGGTTTCTAATATTCCGCTTTAACCTTAGAGCAAGTCAAACACTTTGACACGTAAGTGACAATTTTAGCTTTTATGTTAGGCCACCAGTAGATGGCCTTCAGGTCTTGATACATCTTGTCAGATTCAGGATGTACTGAATAACGAGAATTATAACTCTCTTCCATCACCAATTCTCGGAGATTCCCGAACGTTGGAACCCATACCCGGTCTTTATAATAACGAAGACCGTCTGTCTTCTCCTGAAATAGTTTCTCAGCTCCTGTGCGAATTCTGACTTGATGTTCTGCTCCTGTAATCAGCCCGGGCATTCTTAATCTGTAACGACAGGTCAGAATGAATCGTTAATTGCAATGCACGGACACGACGAGGCTTTAGGGTTTCCTTACGACTAAGGGCGTCGGCTACCATATTAGCCTTTCTCGGATGGTACTTGATGGCACAGTCATAATCATTCAGCAGTTCCAACCATCGTCGCTGTCTCATGTTCAGCTCCTTTTGCTCTTAAACGTGCTGAAGACTCTTATGATCAGTGAAGATCGTACACTTAGTTCCATATAGGTAATGCCTTAAGATCTTGAGTACGAATACAACAGCTCCTAACTCTAGATTTTGAGTTATATAGTTCTTCTCATGCACCTTAAGTTGTCTCGATGCATAAGTTATCACTTTCTCGCGTTGCATCAACACGCAACCCAAACCCCGAATTGACGCGTCATAATACACCACAAAATCATCTGTTCCTTCAGGTAACTCCAAGATTAGTGCACTACACAACTTGTTGTTAAGCGCTTGGAAAGCCGCTTCTTCCTTGCTACCCCACTTGTAGATGGTTCCTTTATAAGTTAGGGCGGTTAAGGGTTGTGCTAGTTTGGAGAATCCTTCTATGAAACGCCGATAATAACCTAGTAATCCAAGAAATTGGCGCACCTCAGTAGGCGTTATCGGTGCAGGCCAATTCTTGATTGCATCAATCTTAGACGGATCAACATGGATGCTATTTTCATTAACCAGATGCCCTAGGAAGTATATTTCTCTCATATAGAAGTCACACTTAGAAAACTTGGCATATAGTTGTTCGGTTCTCAGAAGCTCTAGAATAGTCCTTAAGTATTCCTCATGTTCCTCCCTATTCTTGAAATAAATGAGTATGTCATCAATGAAGACGATGATAAACTTATCTAAGTAGGATTTGCAAACACGGTTCATGAGGTCCATAAAGACTGCATGAGTATTTGTTAAACCAAATGCCATGATTACCAACTCAAATTGTCCATATCGAGTTCTAAAAGCTGTCTTGGATATGTCTTCTTCTCGAACACTAAGCTGGTGATATCCATACCTCAGATCAATCTTCGAATAGTAACTCGACCCTCGTAGTTGGTCAAATAGGTCATCGATACGTGGAAGAGGGTATCGATTCTTTATGGTAACCATGTTTAACTCTTGGTAATCAATGCACATCCAGAGGTTACATCTTTCTTCTTCAAGAATAACACAGGTGCTCCCTGAGGTGAAGAATTTGGATGTATGAAACCCTTGTCTAACAGTTCCTGCAACTGTTTCGACAATTCCTGGAGTTCGTTCGGTGCCAAATGATACGCGCTCGAGCAACAGGGGCAACTCCTAGTGTCAACTCGCCCTGAAACTCTACTTGCCTGTGTGGAGGAAGGCCAGACAAGTCCTCAGGAAACACGTCCAGGAAATCTTTAACAATAGGAATATCTTCCAGTCGCTTCTCATTGGTGGTCTTTTCAGTAACTAGGGCTAGAATCACTGAATGCCCTTTCCTTAAACACTTATGCGCTTTTATGTAAGAAATGATACCGACTACAACACCACTCTTGTCGCCTTCCACCGTGAGTATCATTCCATCAGGAAAAGGTAATCGAATGAGTTTCGCACATAAAATGATTTCAGCTTGGTTCTTGGATAACCAATCCGTGCAGACTACGACATCGAAGCTACCAAGTGTAATAGATATAAGGTCAATATCAAAATCGTGTCCAGACAGACTTATCTTACAACCTCGGTATATGGGGGAAGACTGGTATATGGGGGAAGACTCTATGACCTTACCGTTAGCTATTTTTACTGTATAGTTCGTGTCTAAGACTGTAGAGTTAACACCTAGTAATCGTTTGAACTTATACGAAATGAAACTTCTATCAGCACCCGAATCAAACAGAACAGAGGCAAAACAACCATTGATGGAAAATTTACCAGTTACAATAGAGGGATTATTACAAGCCTCACCTAAACCCATGACGAAGGCTCGACCTTTGGCACCACCATTGACATTTCCATTGCCATTGCCATTGTGGTTATCAACACCATTACCACCGCCATTGTTTTTCTTTAGTTTTGGGCAGTTCCTCTTGATGTGCCCGGTTTGACCACACTCGTAGCAGCCTCTTTGTTCCTCCTATTGTGATGGCTAATTAGCTGCTAAGTTCACACCAGCAATTTTTAGCAGCGTGGCCAAATTTACCACATCTATCTTAAGTGTTCTTGTTGCAAGGCCTATTCTAGTGGTAGTTGTACTTGTTACACTTAGGTAACATTCTAGTGTAACCATTACCATGTTATAATGAAGAGGTTGATTGGTTTGATGAGCGGGAATTGTCAAACTTGCATGACTGTTGTGGTTGCTGTTGAGATGTGTTCTGTTTATTACTGGACCAGACTCTTATTTGCTCTTGTTGTTGTCATCAATGGTAGTTAATGATGAACCGCGCCGGGGTAACTTACCCTACACTACAGCCTGGTCTGTTAACCTATGGGCTAGTCAAATTGCCTCTTGTATGGTGTTTGCTCTGGAAGCGGTGACCATACTTTGAATCTCAGGTGAAAGGCTATGAAGATACCTTTCAATCCTCAAGGAAGGAAGGTTGACCATGTTGGGGCACAACGTAGCAAGCTTGTGAGATCGAGTGGCGTACGCCTCAATCTCGGAACCTGTCATGTTGAGGTTCCAGAACTCTATCTCCAACTTCTGTACCTCTTCCTGAGGGCACTATTCTTCCTTCATCAGGGTCTTGAAATCCTCCCAGGTAGTCTGGTTGGTAATCTCAACCCCTAACATCTGTACCTGAGTGTTCTACCAAGACAATACAACTCTATCTAGGGTGTCGGTGTCGTTCTTAACCCGATTTGCCACCGGGCAATTACACATCTCGAACACCTATTCGAGCTTCTCAAATTATCGTAGGAGTCCCACAGCTCCTTTCGCTCTAGTGAACGGATTGGGTTTACAGTCCATAAAGGACTTGAAAGTGCAGGCTCCTTGACCTGTAATGAATTTAGATCAAAACTTTGGAAGTATAGAATGAATGTTACAACCTATCGAGACTGATGAAACATTAAGGTCAGAAATGATATTGTATTACTTACCGATCGGAGCGGCCTGCGGGTTGGGATTATGGTTTGCAAGAGCATCAGCCACATGCTGATTGATTAGAGCCGCCAGCTCTACTGGTGTCATGTTAGTGGTACCGTGACCACGTCCACGTCCTCAGCCACGTCCAGACATTCTTAACAATCACAACATACAAAAATAAGTAATGTGCAACATATCTACTTCATGTAAGTACAAGTAATTAAAAGAATTTAGCACATACACAACTAATGAGTTCAAATAATAATTTCTGATTAAATGAATTGTAAGTACGTCTACAATAAATTAAACCAAATACTAGAATTCAAAAACATCAGTTGGATGGGAAACAATCCTTCCCATCTAGGTGTGGAAATAAACGAAAGTCTAATGGATGGAAAAAAAATAGGAAGACTAGGGAATTCAATGAGAGTCGATGGACCCAGCGCTATTCTCAGGTTTAGGCTGCTATTCAGGCTTTTCTTCTGGCTCTTCCTCTGGATCCTCCTCCTCCTTTGGTTCCTCTTCCGGTACATCCTCGGGATCTTCCTCCTCAGGTTCCGGCACTACATTCTGGGCGAAGACATGAGCCTCTAGGTTTTAAAGTCATTATTCTCCACCATTGACCTGCCCGACCAGTCCAGTAACACGATCCACCTGGTCGTTGTATTGATTCATGAAGTTATCAAATCGTCTCTTCAGTTGTTTGATTTCCTCCGTAGATTCTCTCGCTATCCTCTTCAGCATCCTGTTTTTGTTCTCCAATTCAGTAACATGTTTACACTCTATATGTAGGGTAGATGTCAAAGCTTTTATGTCTTGCTCGAGAGGACAAAGAAGTGGAAGTAAAGTAGGGGTGTCAGGGTCCCTAGCCGGGGTAGACCTAGTGCGAGGTTGGCTCTCGGGAGGTAAGGGAATTTTCTTCTCCTGAATCAGGCTGGTCACGTACTCGAGGTAATACTCCCACCTATGAACTGGTGGATACTTGGGTAAAGCAAATGGCTGATCATAGTCAAACTCCTCATTGTTGTTATGACGTAATGGCCAATGATAAGGACCCGTAGGTGGAGGTATAGAATCATAGTTAATGGACCTCTTGTGCATCGAGAAGTAGATAAACGCGCAGATGATGATGATGCCATTCCTACAGAGAACAGCTCAAGGAATGAGCAACATCAAGCGATCCAACAAGTAAGCAAACAAACAAGGCCAACTAATGAAGCTAAACGTGTTTATGTGCGTGTAACTAAGGCATCAGGCTATAGTCTAAATGCAATGCAAATGAGATGCAAATATTCAATTTAGTTTTCTATAACCATTGGTTCTGATACCAATCTAACATACCAGGATCTCAACCATTAATTACACCAAACGACACAACATTTATGTGACCTTTCGTACTTTTGTTAAAAGTTCGTTAAATGTCGTTATCTCTTGGAATGGTTGGTTTGTAATTAATGCAATTACGAGGGCTCGTTGTAAAATCTTAATAAAATTAAATGTTGGATAATTAATATTAACAATAATAATAACAATAATAATAATAATAACAATAATAATAATAATAATAATAATAATAATAACAATAATAACAAAAATCATAATAAGTGTTGATCTTTGAAATAAATAGAAATAATATAAGTTTTATTATTTTAAAACTTGTAATTAATAAGGTTGAGCATAAAATTATAAAACTATGAAACCCCGGGGACCAAACTGTAATTTAACTTAAACTAAAATTTAAGTTTGGAATTTAATAAACAAATCCTAAAACTACAGGGGCCAAAGCTGTAAAATTGGAAAACCCAAACCCCCTCCTTTTTCTCCACCCAATGTAAATGAATGACATGATGAAGTGCTCCTGGTCGTCCTCGTTTAAGAACCTAAGAGAAACATGCTAAAGTGTCAACAAAAGGTTGGTGAGTTCACAGGTTTTGATAAAGAGAACATAATGTAAACATATACAGTAAACAAAGTAGTATCAGTAGATAGCTAGTCTACTAAACAAGTTACTAAATGTGTAAAGTTCGCAACCGAAGCTGACAATGTAAATGAAGGCCTCGGCTATGAATACCAGGTCACAACAACAGAAATTAGGTCAATTAAACACCCGTTTG
This sequence comes from Flaveria floridana, assembly GCA_018326465.1. Taxonomy (NCBI): domain Eukaryota; kingdom Viridiplantae; phylum Streptophyta; class Magnoliopsida; order Asterales; family Asteraceae; genus Flaveria; species Flaveria floridana. Next base: position 765 of record BJCO01369543.1, on the reverse strand, counting down.
ACATACACTTATGCTAGCGCAACTGGCCCGGGTGGGATTTGTCAAACCCAGTAGATCTACTCAGAATTAACTCGCTATAATACGTACATTAATGGTTCAAGTATGAGGACTTAAGTATGGTATAACACTAGTAAACAAGTGACATTACAATAATACTGATCAGTGAAAATAAGTTTGAGCACACGTTTCTTTCACCACAAGGAAAGTAAGTAAAGTGGGACTGAGAACTTACCTTGAATGCACAACAATAACGTAATGTAAAGAACAAGAGATTAGGTTCCCGAATAACTAGAATTCATTTAGTAAACAAACAGTATTAATTACTGAATATTAATATAAGAATGGTACGGTTTCACGTTAACGGTTCTATTACGGTGTCAGTTATCGATAGACTTCCCACGTACAAGCAAACACCAACATATACAGACTCATACAATCGTAACACCCATTTACCCACACTTGCTTCGTTTCATACATGAAGGTACCTTATATATGTATATATATGTACATATATATACATATATAGATATATATACATATATATACATACATATTTATAAATACATACATACATATATATACATACATATATATACATACATACATATATATATACATACATATATATACATACATACATATTTACATACATACATACATACATACATACATACATACATACATACATACATACATACATACATACATACATACATACATACATACATATATACATACATACATACATACATACATACATACATA
>BJCO01369541.1:0-12658 GCA_018326465.1 Flaveria floridana | reverse complement strand
TTATTATTATTATTATTATTATTATTATTATTATTATTATTATTATTATTATTATTATTAACCTTATTACTATTGTTATTAGGGTTATTATTATTAATATTATTACTGTTATTTATTATTATAATTATTACTATTATTATTAATTTCTATTATTATATTAAATAAATGGTTGACTTTCAAATTGAAGGATTTAAAGCCAAAATAAAGAAAATAGACTTAAATAACACATGAGTTACATATTTGACAATAAAGGTCCTTACAAGAATTTAACGAAGCTAACTTTTATTTAACCAAAAATTCAAGATGTTACACATGATACCTAACCTCGACCAGAAATAATAAAATACAAGCATCAAGCGTTAGGCATTGAGCATCGGGGCTCGGGTAAAAGAGGTTGGCATCGAGTATAGGACCATAGCCTCGTGCGAGGTATGCAAAGGCAATCAATAGTACCACAACCAAACCAATGGTGGTAAAAGGTGCTAAAAGCCGCAATGGGCAAGCGAAATTCAATTCAAGACCTTGGTGTATATTCACTCAAGTGCCGAAATAGTGGCGAGTTATTGGTTGTAGCTAAGAAGTCCAACATGAAGGAGTAGGGGTGCCAACTTAAACAATACTATCCAAAATACCTGTACATATATTCTATTCAGGCGTTAAATGGTTGGGTAATAGATGTAAAGTCTAGTTAGATGAAGGCCAATCAAGTCACGTTCAAACAATGATCTAGGTTATGCCCCTTAATTTGCCTACCATTATGTTACATGTCATGGTATGGTACCGAGTGACATGCCACAATACCATGAGTCAAGACTTCTACTACTCATAACTACTAACTTACATGTCATCATGTTACACCGAGTTAACTCATAAATTTCACAAAACAAAATGTAGGTGTTCGTTTTAAGTTTCAACAACTAAAACAATTACAAGACTTTATAAATATTATTTGTCTCCAATAAGTCAAGCATTCATTCAAACTCATCATTATAAACTTTTACTTTTATGCTTAACACTCCATAAATTACATCTTTAAATAAAACCATGTTTGACAAATTCTTCATTTACATCCTACTAGAAACAAATGGTCTTGAAAAATCCAAAGAAACATGAGGACAAAAGTGTCAATTGCATAAAGGGACCATGATGAATGAAACAAGTGGGGACTTGAAAGGTTGGAGCAAATGGGTGGGCCAAGCTTACCGGATCACAACACATGCTTTTCATATCAATCCATCTATTCTAAATTCTTCCAATTATTGATATCTTTTTTAATCTCTTATGAACCTATAAATAATGATTTAGTGATTGTACCGACTATTATTAAGTTTTGTGTCTATAACTTTTCTTATCTTTACTTCAACTACTGTATTAGCAATAACTTGAGAAATTAAAGACAAAATAGTTCACCTATCTGGATCTGTTTAACTTTTAAGGTGACAATATTTCAGCTTATTCTGACACTTTGGTTAAAGAAAAAAATTCCAAACCACTCAAACTATTTTATAAGATGACCCATACCAACATGTTTTCTTGACTACGAGTAGGGATTGGCGGCTCTAAATATTATGTTGGTCGGATCCAAGCCACCTTCTAATTCTATCTTAAAAGGTAAGACTTCATCAGTTTTTCAAAGTATATAGCTTTTGTGTTCGGTCTTTGAATTAAGACTCTACTTATGTCACGTTTGAGTAGACCTACGTGACACACATATTTACTTTGGATGTCATTGATACAAGTAAAAGGAATTTATGTGTTATATAGCATATTAGTTTATTGTGTACATGTATCTATGACCTGAGTGACACTGATTAACCTATCTTTATCGAAGAGTGATATCAATAAAACATAATCTTGAACCTGTCATTTTATATGTATATGTACAAAAATTGAAACCAAACGATATGAAAGAAATTGTTAAAATAATATTAATACTCCGTCGATGATTATTTAAGAGGTTAAACCCAAAAGGAAAACAACAATGACATTAAATAGAGTTATAACTGATGACACTCGTATTTGAAAATAAGAAGATGTATGCATTACAGAATCTTGATCTAAGGCCCATCGTTATAACCTAACACCAAGGGCTTTAAAATTGACTTGGACGTATTAAGGGCGTGAAACACCGCTCCAATGCGGGGCTAAGAGGTGTGTTTAGGGCTGTAAACGAACCGAACTAATACGAACTGGGTTTTGTTCGTGTTTGTTTATTAAGAAAATAAGTTGGTTATAAACTATTCACGGATGCTTACTGAACTAGATTTATTGTTCGTGTTTGTTCATTAAGAAAATGAATCTGTTCACGAAGATAAACGAAAGCAAACGAAGTGAAACGTACGCACACAAATATTCATGAACATTATTAAACACAAACGAAATTTTCTAAAATAAAAAAATACAAACCGTCATATATTGATTTTATAATTAAAATCACAAATATTATGTAATATCCACTAAATGTAAATAAGTATCTAACATAATTATCTCAAACATAACTTTAAATGAACGAATACAAACGAATGTTAACGAACACATTATCGAACGTTCATGAAAATAAATAAAAACGAACGTAGCCTCTATTCATGTTCGTTCGTTTAACTAAACGAACGAAATTTTCTTGTTGTTGTTCGCTAATTTATTAAAGGAACAAACACGAATGAACTTCTCACCGAACGGTTCACTAACTTTTCGCTAAACGTTCGGTTCAATTACAGCCATAGGTGTGCTAGTGCGTAGACTTGGGCAAAAAAAAACGGTTCGGCAAAAAAAAACTGTAACCCGTTTAAAAGAAAAACCGGTTTGGCTCAAACGGTCCCAAACCGACCCGAACCGCCAGTTTGTATGCCGGTTTAGTAACCCCACCCTCAAAACCGGTTTAAAAAGTTAAAAGCCGGTTAAACCGGTTTATTAAAAAAACCATTTTCAACCCGGTCCGAACTGGTTTGACATGTTTGAGTTTTCGGTGAACCAAACCGGTTTGTAACCTGAACGGGTTTGAAAAAAACCGATTTAACCCCACGTTAATAAAACCGGTTCGGTTGAACCCGGACTGGTTTGGTTAAAAAAAACAGGTTTGTACGCCACTACTAGTGTGTGTCAAGGGGTGTTAAAAACCCTTGCTGTTAAAATAGTGAAAATGCAAAGGGCAAAATGGGAAAGATGAATTTGAGGCACTACTAGGAAAGTGCATGTGGGAAGTACCACTGGGTGATGAACTGGCACTTACGTGTCTCCATAACTGCTTCGCTGTACACCTTCCACATTATTCTCGTTATGTCGTTAACACACACGTGGCATCTACCACCACGTGATTGGATGTCTTTTGAAGGTGATTTGTTCGTAATTAATTAAAGTCCGGTAATTACAAATTTGATGTAATGTAAGAGTAGATGTAGAAAAATTTGTCGTTTATTTTTATATTCTAAAAACAAGTGGTTATTACTTTGTTATTCTGCTCATTTTCTTCATTTTGTCGTGTCAGCTAATTACAGGTAGAGATATAATATTTTTTCCCTTTTAACGGCTAATAAATACTTTTAAGTCCGGTCATTCGGGCAAATCCATTGGCGAAATGTCACGCCCACGAATACAGACAACAACGCTGGTGACCCGGGTTTTTCACCAATTCAGTGGAAACTCACCACCTAAAGGTCCACTGTGGTACAACACCTGACCTATTTGAAGCATATTGCACCAAGTGAGATTTGAACCCCATGATCTTTACTTTAGAAAGTCATAAGTGACTTCTCCCAAACCAAATTGATATAAGACTCATAGACAATATAATATCTTAATGATTAAAACAATAGTAATTACATACGGGGTTATAGAAAAAACATAAATAAACTTTTTTCTATATTTTTAGATATTGATCATTATTCGTGGCGGATAATCACTGACAATACATTTAGCTGTAATTGCTGACAAGCTATCGAAGGATGGCTTGCGTCAACACGAATTCAATTGCCATCAAATGGTGGCTTGTATCGGCACGAACTCAGTTCATACCGACAGTAAACATGCCATGGCCATGACAACTGATGATGATCTAGGACCCCTTGGTGACATCTGTTAAAGTACGTTATTTACCATCCATGTTGGATGACACGACATTACTGATTGATTACTGACAGTTTAACTCTCATCAAGGGAATCTTTACGGATAATTCTGTTTTTTTTTACCAATAATCAATGCAATCCAGGTTAACTTGCATATTCAATCAAACGTTGAAGTCTTCACTAATTCAAAAAAAATATATATGACAAATCATATTAGGAAAGAAAGGTTATCGAACAATCTCCTTGCTCCTATGACCTAGGATCCTGTTATAAAGAAAAGTTTGAAATAGGTGTCGCCTTTTTAGCCCAACAAGAAACTATCAAACAGCATTTAAAGAGTCCAGAAGTTTGAATTGGTTACAAACTTGGGCCCAATGAGAAGCATGGCTCACAGCCTCACAATCATCACTTTTTCAAGGCTCATTAAACTTGTTCTACAGGCTTCAATCCTTCAACTCGTATTTGTAATTGGCGGGAGTTTTTAAAATGACACGTGTTGTTCTTATAAATGAGCATTTTTTGGGCGGCAGTGGTGTCCACGTCATACACACGACACCACATTACGTACCCACTAATAATATTTTATCATATCATACTACATTACAACCTCATTTTTGTAGCGGTGGTGTTGCCACACCACATCTCTATACCACACACACACAAAAGTTCATGACGAGTTATGCCGTGAAAAAGTAAAAACGCGGCGTAGAGGGGGGCCGCGGCAGTGTTGCCGCTCGATGCCAGCACGTGTTGTGGCCTTATGGCGGGTGTGCCCTGCCCACCCTTAACTTACCGAAGGCGGCCCGATGGTTTTTTTTTTAGATTTTTCAAAGGAGACCAGGGTTCAAACACCACCATGGTAAACATATTAGAGTGGCCAACCCACGGCGAGGATCGAGAGTTTAGACTTGGGTTTGAGCGTAAAGTTGTGTTGGGATAAACATAGTAGTTCAAACATCTTGCGTTGAGTCCTTGACTGTGTAAATCCGCAAGCCGTATTTCCTCTTATGGATTTCCGGGGCGGGGTGTCATAAGCCAATTAATGAGTCCAGTAATACATTTTTTTTTCTAGGTGAGCATTTTTAATAAATGAACATTTTTAATAAACAAGTTGTGTAACAAGATATGAACCGCTTAACGCAATTAATTGTAACTGGATCAGTAACATAAATTACGCAAGGTGTTTCATGTGATTAAATATAATCATTTCAATATCACAAACACATTAAACACAAGCGTTGACATGACTTAATATACGGGATTAAGAAATGAAGAGATACAATTAACATAATAACATAAATAATAATAATAATAATAATAATAATAATAATAATAATAATAATAATAATAATAATAATAATAATAATAATAATAATTATTATTATTATTATTATTATTATTATTATTATCTACTAATATAACTACATCATTTTGAAAACAGGGTAGAAACTTGTTGTGTCGACCTGTTAACTTGTTTAACATGATAAGTTATACATGTTATGTCTAATGGTACCAACATATTGAAACAATATTCCTCCACAATGATGAAAGTTTAAGTCTAATTGTGAGCACATGATGTGAATTATAAAGTAGATTTAACGAGTGTGTGAGTTCATCATTTAAAATAAAAATACATATTATAACCGTGTTAAACATGTTGAATATGTATTTACGTGCTTTTAAACGTGCCATTAATGCATCAACATGTTCCATATTCTTTACTTTAAGCACTCATCTGTTCAATTTCATCTCAAGTTACGTCCGAACCGTGTTATAAATTATCTTAATTTACCTCAACTAAAATCAAACACATCAGGTTTGATCCAAAATCCATAAGAAAGAATTAAAGTGGAATATAAAACAAACATACAGACACATTTTTTATTGTTACGAGCGAGCTCAAAATCAAGCTCTCTTAAGTGTAACACTGAAGCTTAAGCCTAGGCAAGTTTAAGTAATAGTTACAAATATTATAGTTGTGCATTGCGTCGGAGATTTAAATGTTTGTCTACTAATGTTATTGCACCTAAAATGATATCATAGTACATAAGCATTTATAAAATGGTATACATCAAAATATACAAATATGAATGTAATGACCCATTATGCAAAAAACTAAACTTTTGTGTTAAAACAAAAGAGCATAAAAACTCCATGCAGCTAAGGTTCTCTTTTTATATATATATATAATTAAATGTTATTATAATTCAAGAATGAAAAATGAAATTTACTCCGATAACAAATAACAAAACTGTGACATCGATTTAAAAAAAAAAGGCTGTTCCGTTATTGGTTATAAAAACAAGGGCATTGTTGGAATTCACCTGGAAGATGATGCTACATGAGTGGTTGACATCCAATGGGGTAGCGTGACTCCTCGATAAAAGCGACCACTATATGGGCCCAAATTCTGATATTCCAAAACTACCCTTATTGTACAATAACATATCACCGAGACTATCGCCAATTGCTTTGTGTGCACAAGTTGACATCGTAGGAATCACTAAAGATACCCTCAAGCCCCACTTCTCCAACCCATACACATTATTGAAATGACTATTATGCCCTTGAGTGTTAAAAGATGTTAGATGTCCCCTACACAAGCAAAGGGTTCTGTTTCAACTTTGCTTCACATAAACTCAAAATATTAAACTATCATTACTAACCTAAATTATATATACTTTAAAAACCATAGCGAGCCCCGTTAAAGCATAAGTTATAAGTGTTTAAAGCATGTTTTATTTTGTCTTTTAATGCATTTTTTCTTTTTATTTTTGTCCTCTTAAGTTATTAATATATACATTTTATACGGTGTTTATTTTATTGCATAGAGTACAAATGTTTAATGCATATTTCATTTGTCTTTTAGTGCATGTTTTTTTGGTCTTTCTGGTCTTTTAAGTTACCAATATATACACTTTATACCATTTATTTATGTGTTTGTTTTTCTTGGTAAATTCATAGATTTTTTACTTTTTTGTTTTTACACTTCATCCTACAACTTTTTAATTGTGATGTTTTCATAAACTTCATTTTTTTTACTTTTATATAAAGTTTAAATTGTTATCAATGATATAACAATTTCATTTCTCTTATATAAATTTATGTATACTATCAACGCCCCTTATAACTCTAGGATTTGCGACAACGTTTCAATGTTAATTGATTGCATGGTCTTATGCCTTTCGCCTCTTCAACTAACATGTTTGCTGCAACGTTTTAGTATTAGTTTTTGCATGATCTTACGTCCCAAGCCCCTTTCAACTCATGGGTTGACTACAACGTTTCTACGTTAGTTTCTTTTCATGATCTTACACCCCACCTTCTTTAATGTGTGAGTTCGTAACAATGTTTGAAATTTAGTTTTTATTTTACTCCCCGCAACGTAGGAGTCTCTTACTAGTTAAATATAAAAGCAATGCATATATCATTTTTATTTTTCTTAAATGACACAACAACATTTATATGTCATGCTAGCTTAGCAACAATATGATAGTCTGGACCATTGGTGTTAAGTGATTAACTTAACGTCCGCTCATGTTATGTACTAACGGTTTTATGGTTTAATAAATAGTTGAGATCGTAATTATACTTTTATAAGGCTTGAGACCACGTATGCAATATAGACATTATGCACAAACAAGACGTATGATTAACTCAAACTATTAATAACGTATTTAAGAGGTTGACTTTATAAACAACAAATTCCCATGAAAAATTAACTACTTTTAAATGACAATGCTAGATTGTGTAACTAATATATAGAAAATAAATTTAGTTTAAAATGAGCTTGAGCTTTGAACAACAATAGTATATAAATAAACTTTAGTAATAATACGATACGTAATATATGTTTGTGCATTTGTATGTCTTAGTTTTCTAAACATGTATATACAATTTTAAACTTTTGTACTTAATTTTTTTTTTAAAAAAACAGCATTTTCACTTGTTGCATCACTTTTAAGCTGTAAGATCAATTATATTTTCTTTTTTCTACACTAATAAACAAATATGATTCTTTTATTTTGACATCTCTAAAGTTAGACAAGAGTATATTTAGTCTATCATTAAATAAACAATAGGTAGATCGGTTGAGAGTTTCTACTGGTTTAATGATATGTCTTACAATCAGAAGGTTAAGAATTCGAGTTTAAATCCGTACAATTCAAGTCGTAACGCATCATTTCGTAACATATCTTTTTTTTTAAACGACAAAAATACGACCATAATTCGAAGGATATGTGTTATTTTAATCGGGACCACCTATTCGTTTCCCACCCGGGACCACACCCCCAACCTCCTGAGAGGGAAATTTATTATTGAGAAAACCCCATTGCTTAACTCTGAGGGGGTGTTTGGTTGGAAGGAATGAAATGAAATGGAATGAGAAACTAGTATAATTTTCAAGTAAAATTGTGTTTGAGTGAGCAATTAAAAGTAAACTCAAGGGAATGTTTTACCTTAAATTACATTTCCTTGGTTGTGAGATTTCAAAATTCTTCTACCTAGAGGGGGAATTTGAAATCCCACAACTAAGGGATTTTAAGGTGAAACATTCCTTTGAGTTTTACATTTCACTACCCACTCAAACATAATTTTACTTGAAAATTATACTAGTTTCTCAATTCCATTCAATTCCATTCCATTCCTTCCAACCAAACGTCCCCTGAGCATTTTGCTCAGAATGAAATTTGAACCCATAACCTCACATTATTTACATGTCATGACTCAACTCGTAACGTATCTATGTTAAAAAATCTAAATATCTTCGGGGAAAGGGCATTAGAGCATTCACATTAGCTTCTCTATCACCATCCTCATATTTATATTAATTACAGTAATTTTTTACTCTCTCTTTCAATTAAGTAATATATTTTTATATCTTTATTATTACATATTCTCTCACTTTCACTCACAAACACTTTTAAAAATATTAAAAATATAAGGGTTGTATCGTGTTTCCCTAAATATGAGGAATTCCGATACAATCCACATAAATTTTTAATATACTTCACTCACAATCACTTATAATTCACTCGCAATCATTTATAATTTTTAATATACTTTACTTACAATCACTTATAATTCCAGACATTCAAATTAAAATAGATCACATACGGTGAATGCTCTTAGATTAACAAAATACTAGTGTCACTTTCGTAATTCGACCGAAATCACAGGGACACAGACGAACATTTCCACAAAATCACATCACAAGTGTGGTGTTTATCATGGTATAAATATCTATCTCCACATTGTTTCATCACTCTGTTTTCCAATCGAATCCTCAACCTCCACTATTACCAACTCTTTCTCCATTTCTTCATCACCCCCAAAGCTCATCACCAATGGGAGAGGAGAAACCGAAGCCGATCGGAGGCGTATGGCCGACGATCAAGCCCTTCGTCAACGGCGGAGCCTCCGGTATGCTTGCTACATGCGTCATCCAACCCATCGATATGATCAAGGTATGCTTATAACCTTATATAGTTGTATATACACTGTAATTCAGCATTTGAAGTTTTTTTTTGTGTTTAATTGTTGATGATTCTTCAGATCTGTTGTTGATATGACTATTGGAGTCTCGTGATTGTAGTTGTTTGGTGATTTAGCTCCTTAGTGGTAGATTATTGCAGGTGTTTGATCTGATATTATGTTTTCGTTGCTTGACGTTGATACACTGTAATTTGGACTTCCGAGTTAGGGAATTATTATTTTGTTAGACTGTAATGGCACCGACTAGCTTTTTTAACGACATTTCGATGTGACCTAGGTATGCTTATAGTCTTATGTATACTCGTAATTCTGCATTGGAAGTTGTTATTGTGTTTAGTTGTTGAAGGCTCTTCAGATCTGTTGTTGAGATGACGATTGGAGTCTCGTGATTGTAGTTGTTTGGTGATTTAGCTCCTTAGTGATGGATAACTGTAGGTGTTTGATCTAATAGTAGGTTCTCGTTGCTTGACGTTGATACACTGTAGTTTTGTTGACTCTGTCTTTTTTAACAACATTTTGATGTGATCAAGGTATGCTATAGCCTTATGTATACGGTTAGTTTTGCATTTGAAGTTGTTATTTTGTTTAATAGTTGAAGGTTCTTCAGATCTGCTGTAAATTGTAACGACGATTAGAGTCTCGTGACTGTAGTTGTTTGGTGATTTAGCTTCTTAGCGGTAGATTATTGTAGGTGATCAATCTAGTATCAGGTTTCATTGATGTTAATACACTGTAATTTTGATACAGAGTAACCGGAACAAACGAGTTTTGCTTTGATCTTATGTTTTTAGTGTTCTTTTATAATGGATCGGATGTGTTCGACAATGTCATTTAACTGGTGTCATTGGAATACTTTATAGTAACTTGTAGTGTAAATTTTGCATTTGAAGTTCTTGAGTTTTTAATGGTTCTTCAGATCTGTTCTTAAGATGACAATTGGGGGCTCGTGATTGTAGTTGTTTGATGATTAGTGAGAGATTATTGTACGTGTTCAAGCTTATATTAGGTTTTTGTTCCTTGATGTTAATACACTGTAATTTTGATACACAATAGTTGTTTGGTGATTTAGCTCCTCAGTGATAGATGCTTGTAGGTGCTCGATCTTCTGGTTTTTGTTCCTTGATGTTGATAAAAATACACTGTAATTTTAAAATACGGTATCTGGAACGACAGAGTTTTGCATTGATCTTATATTTTTAGTGTTTTTTCATAATGGATTGGAATACCGAATGTGTTTGACGATATGCGTTAACTGGCTTCGTTAGAATACTTTATAGTATGCGTTAACATAAATTGTGTACTTTATCTTTGACTAGAGATGTGTGGTGGTTTGATTGTAGCATGGTATTGTTTGATGTACAATGTATGTTAATTTAGGGGGACATATCTGGCATCTCTCTTTGTTTGAGATGGATGAATTTTTTGTTTTTCAATTTGATTTGTGTAATGTTTGATCTTATTTATGTGATCTGATGTGCATTCATAGGTGAGGATTCAATTGGGTCAAGGATCTGCAGGGGAGGTCACAAAAGCTATGCTGAAGAATGAGGGAATTGGTTCTTTTTATAAGGTTTGTTCTTTTTATGGTCCTTCAGAGCTGAAATTGTCAACGTGGGTGTGTGTATTCTCTATTTTGATTTGATAATGATAAAGAATGTCTGTTGGTGAGGTTACAGTTTTATTAGGATTTTTACTATCCTGTTGCAATATAACACACACACACGATCATTAAATTTATGAAACATATTGTGAAATAGTACAATTTTACAGTGGCATGATGTCTCATACGATCTTTTTATGTTACTACTTTTGATGATCAAAAGTATGATATCTGATTAAAAGATCATCAGTTAAGGGTTAGATGGTTGAGCTGCTTTGCTCACATGACATATGCCTTAGCTTTCACATCTCAGTATAATTAAACTGATTCTTGTTGTTTGCTGTCGAGAATTGATGAATCCTTATGGGTGATCACAATTATTGTTCACACGCCTAATTTTTTTGTTCTTATCAGCAATGTCTTTTATTCTTTACGAAATTGTGTTCTTCCTTTATCACTTTTGTTTCTTTATCATACTTTTAGTGTTACCTTCATAACACATTTGATGTTGTACTAAGTGTTACCACTTAAAATTCCAGTATTATTGCTATTGAAGGGTGTTTTCCCAAATTGATTACAAAAGTATCTATTTATAGCCGTTAGAAGCACTAACTAACTACACAATACTTTCACTTTCAGTCCCTATACTAAGTACATATTACAAACTAAGAACAAACTACAAAATACAAATCAAACTATACAATCAATACAACAAACAATACTATGAATTAATCAACAATCACCCCCTTAATTCATGTATTGTTCCAACTCCCAACTTCAACTTCATCTCTGCAAATTTGAGCCTTGGTAAAGCCTTTGTTAATACATCTGCCTTCTGATCCTCACCACTGACATGCTTCACCACTACTAGGTTCTTTTCTACACATCCCCTAATATAGTGATACCTCACGTCTATGTGCTTGGACCTGCCATGAAACACAGGGTTCTTCATCAGCTGAATAGCTGATCTATTGTCTACATACAACACAATAGGACTCAACTCTTTATTAGTTAACTCCTCCAGCAGACCTTTAAGCCACACAGCCTGCTGAGCTGTGGCTGTGGCTGCCATAAACTCTGCTTCACACGAAGACAGAGCCACTGTGGCCTGTTTTTGGCTCATCCAACTCACAGGACCACCACCAAAATAGAACACCATCCCTGTGGTACTCCTTCCATCTGATTTAGTGGGAGCATGTGAGCTGTCACTGAATCCAATCAGCTCTTTGTCACCCCCATACTTGTACCAAATGCCATCATCCACAGTCCCTTTCAAATACCTGAGAATTGTTTTGACTGCTTGCCAATGTGCTGCCTTAGGATTTGCCATAAATCTACTAGCAATTCCTACTGAGTAGCACAGATCAGGTCTGGTCTGTGTGATATACCTCAGACAACCTATGATTCTTCTGTATTGTGTCACTAGTACAGGTTCTCCATCCTCTTCTTTTCCCAACTTTAAACCAGGATCCATTGGAATCTTGGTGGAATTACATTCCA
>BJCO01369540.1:0-12854 GCA_018326465.1 Flaveria floridana | reverse complement strand
GGGCGAAATTAATTTTTTTAGGGGGGGCGAACTCGAGTTTTATATAAAAATTTACACTACCGAGCCAAAAATTTACACTACCGGACTAAAGTTTAACACTACCGGACTAAAGTTTAACACTACCGACGAAAAAAAGAGGGGGGCGGCGGCCCCCCCCCGGTCCCAACTATGCTTCGCCACTGCATGCCAATACAACAAATAACAATATTAGGGTATCATCATAACCACAGAACAACCAACCAAACAAACACATCAGAGTATGCAAAGCAATGTCAATTGCCTTATCATCTATTCATAATATGTTGTTTTGTCATTAAAATTAAAAATTCACGTCAAAGAGTAACATTAACATAGAAGCTTTTAAAAAACCCATCAGCTAAACATACAACTACCAAATCAAAATCAAAAGACCTAAGCAATCAAACTACCCATAAAAACGAAAACCACCCAAATCGATACCTAGAGGCTGTTTGGGATTGCTTATTTAGAACAACTTTTGATTTTTGGAGGGGTGAAAAGACCAAAATGCCCCTCCAAAAGTCATCAGAAGTTAACTTCTGGTGATTTTTGGAGGGGCATTTTGATCTTTTCACCTCACAAAAGTCAAAAGTTGTTCTAAATAAGCAATCCCAAACAGCCCCCTAGTGGGTAGGCCACCATGCCGGATGCCGTATAACCTAAAGGTAGCCGGTCGCGGCGACAACACACCGGCACCAGTAGCTCCTTTCATTGCTAGCGGCAACACCGCTAGTTAAAACCAAAAGGAAATCGGCATCTCTATCTGAACGAAAGGGGATATGCAACAAGGGAAACCCTAGTTAAAAGAGGGAGAAAGAATGGTCGGATGACCGATATTCATCGCCGCAACACAGACGCCACCATACCTATGGTGGCATTCAAGTACTACCATCACCTTTGCCAACAACTACAGCCAGAACACCACCGCCTAAGGGCACCGCCATAAAGCAAAGCAACCATAAGTCTAAAACTTAACAACAACCACCTATTAACTCACTTAATTAATAGACCGTTTAACCAAATAGCATGACACATTGATACAACTGCCGGCCATAAATTCTTCTTCATATGACGAGAATTCGGTTTTCAATTCCTTGGTTAAGGCGACCTGATTGCCCCTAGCTTTCTTGTTTATTATTATTATCATGGAAGCTCTACACCTATATATCCTTGGTTAAGGCTGGGGAGTTAGGTATACTTTTATTATGCGGATGAGATGATGCTCTAATTCTCGGTGGTTGTTCTTTTGTTAATGCAAAAAATTTAACAAGAATACTAGCTAGGTTGTTTTCAGCTAGCATATATACGGTCTCAAGGTAAACTTCCAAAAAAGCAAAATCTATGGAGTGGGTATTAATCATAAATGACCAGTATAGAATGGCAAGGATTCTTCACTGCACAAAGGAAATTTGTACATCTTGGGAAATTTTCAGCTAGCTTGAGGAATACAAACATGGCTCGATCTCCTTGCAAAATGGAGATGGAAATGGAAGGTGGATAAAACCACGGTGTGGCAGAGTGTCGTTATTAATGCAATCCGTAAGAAGGCTAGACAACAAGTTAAGTTGTTGTTCCATTAAAAAGATCGGTAGCTGGTCCATGGAAACAGATTATATTATGTCCGTAGACAATGAGTTGAAGATGGAAAACATATACGTACATGGATAATCTTATAAAAGGTGTTGCGGGTCGGGGTGCAAACATTTTATTTTGGCAGGACTATTGGTTAGAAGATAAACCACTTAAACTTGTTTTCCATCTGTTATACGAAAAAGACAAGGAAAAATTAAGATTGCAAGGTAAACGACAGAGTGATAAGAACAAATGGCGATGCAAGTTTCTCTTGGAAATGGAAGCACACTCGATCTCAATGGTGCATCGGATGTCCAACATCTTCAACAGATTAAGGAGCTCATTCAGAATACAAGATTTAGGAATGGTGGGTGATGATTCATGGGAATGGTTGGTTGGGTCATAATTCAAGCTCATTAAATTCTGTCAAATCAATTAGACAGTTAATCGAGATGAATCGTAATCCTGTTGATTTCGACCCGGCTGAATGGTTCCATTGGATTCCTTTACGCATTAATGTAAGACTAAACAGGTTAGCAACCAAAGAAGGTTTGGTCCGTAGAGGTGTCATGCATGTGGGGTTAGAGTGCTCGCTGTGCTTCGGTCAGGTGGAGGTGACTGATCATGTGCTTATATCCTGCCCCTTTGCATCTCGGATTTGGAATCAAATCATGGCTTGGGTTCAATTCACACCGGTGCTCTCAGATTAGGTAAGAAGTATATTAACAGAAGTTTTAAATCTGCCGGTTTCTAGGAGGCGAAAGAGGGAAATCTATACTGTTTTTGTGACAACATTATGGTACGTATGGAGAGCTCGTAATGAAATAATCTTCAATTCAGGGAGGATTCGGATGGATAAGGTGGTGGACGATATAATCTTTAACTCATTTTCATGGATTAGAAATAGAGGAGGTATAAAGGACTTAGATTGGCGTATATGGTGTGTCTTTGACGTGGAGTAAGTATGTGATTATTCGTGATGTATTGTTGGCCTTAGCGTCTTTCTAATGGCTTTTTCGTTTTCATTTTAATAATATATGACCGTTAAAAAAAACATGACGAGAATTCTAATGCTTTTTTTTGTTGTTGTGAATATCGTGAAACAAGAGATTTTTCGTAATCAATCACCGAACCCGTGGTACTTCTTCCATCACTATTATCTAATGCATAGCTACTATGACCATAGCCAACTTTTTTTTCAATTTCGTCTTGCCTATATTTTAATCTAAATTATTGGATCCTTTTACGTACCTTTAATATGTGTTTTACTAAGTTCATGTGAGTTTTACTCACCAAACTTTATGTGATTTAGCTTCATAATAGTTTGTTGGTTCGTCTTTAAATTGAAAAAAATGGTTGAGTTTCTTGAAACATCACATAATCCTCGAAATGTTGAGGCAAAACAATGGATCTTGTTGATCAACGAAGGGTTAATGACTTGCATGATGGTTTGGAGTTTGGACACTCTCATGGCTTTGGGCCTGTTGCATTGGCCCAATATTGTGCTTTGAAAAAGGCCGCTCGGTCACCCTTGTGGACTGGGCCTGTTCCAGTCTCTGGGCTTTGATCTTGCATATTTAATTGACCTGATCCAATATTCCAATCCAACTGTGTTTAACTAACTCATCCAAATGAACAATAAACTTGATCCATTCTTTCCTAGTACTAACTACTTACTACTAATCTTCATCACATCAGTGTTTTTGGACCATTCAAATTCTTCAAATACAACGTTCATACTCATGTACATACATACGTCTTGGGTCGGGTCAAATAGCTGATAAGCTTGAAAGTTTTAATTATATCAAAAAACACGAACAACAGAATTTTGTGAGGAGGGCTATACTGCATGATATCTTTTTCTTATTAATAACTTGAACACCATAATATAGTTTACATAAAATATTGCATCCAAACACCCTCAAATGTGCTATAATTGGTTTATTTATTTCCAAACTTCATATGACATCTATCATTCTTAATGTGTTTATTGGTACACGGTTTAACACAAACAACGAGTGTCACACACCTTCGCCCACATGTTTTGTGATAAACTCACAGCCTTCATAACACTTCGTTTTGTGTTAAGAACCAAGCGATTTCAAATCTAACAAAATGAAAAACACAAAAGCGATATATACACACATATACATCTAGAGGAAAGGGTTAAAATACAAACCAAAATAAAGTTAAAAAAATCTTAAACTAAATCTAAGCTCTTAATTGGTTAAGATCAATGATTTTAGTTTTTTTTTTAAAAAAGTAAAGGTTTGTACTTGGATGTGATCATTTCCAAAAAAATTTTGAACCATGAATCTTAACCAACTAAAGGTTAAAACTTAGTCTAAGTTTCTTAATTATTTTGGTTTGCATTTGGACCAAAGTTTAACAGAAAATATAAATACAAAGACTTTTTTTCTTGGGAGATTGTCTTGAACTTGGAGCACAACTTCAACATGTTTTTTAACACAAAAAATCCTCATTCCTAATTTTCTTTTTGTTGTTTACGCTAAAATGAATTAAGAAAAAGATTGAACTAACTAACTAGCAAAATTATTACTTGATTATTTTTAAATAATAAATCTAGAACAAAAATAAACAACATATGTTAGCTATCATCTATGAGAAGTCACCCCCAAAATATTTTTTAATTAGATTTGAAAGAGGATAATTTTATCTATTCTTTTTGCCTTTATAGAATCCAAAATATATCCTTCTTTTCTTCAGGGGGAAACCATAAATAACACATAATAATCAATGTAAAAAATGTTATAAAACAATTAAGTAAACTATGATGAAAGATTGAAAGAAAATTTTATTAAAATAAACTAAAAAACAATAATTTATATTACTAGTGTAAAACGTAAAACGGGTCTAGAACGTATGATTTGGCTCATGAAGTCGGAAAATGAAAAGTATATATGTGTTGCTCTTAGTACACCATACCCTTGACGACCTCCATACCCTCGACATTGTGTTGCTCTTAGTACACCATACCTTCTCTCCGCATAGAATCCATCCTCCTTGTTCCATCCCCCGTATCAATCCTCTATCCTCTCATCTTGATATCTTGATGAGATGATCCTTTGGTGTTAACAGAACTAGTTAGATGCTATCAAACAGGAGATGGTACAGGTGTGGAGCTGTGTTCTTCGGTTTGTACATGAGTTCTAGTTTGTATTAGAGCAGCACAACCATAGTCCGCAAAAAAAAAAAAAAAATTGAAACAAATACAACAAAGTTTTCTAATCATCTTCATTACTTAAGTAACCAAAGACACAAAAACCAAACAAATTAAAATACTTCACCTGAAACATATAAACAAAGTCCATAAAAATTTTATATACAAATTAACAAGATGAAATTGTTTAGAGTAACAACTTTTAGGTCCGAACATGTCCACTGAAGTACCGTTTGTCGTATAAAGTAGGCTTTTGGTTTCTTCATCAGTTGGTTCATTTTGGAGCCCTAGATTCTTCGAAGCCAATGCGGCATATATGCTTGCATATTTCTTCTTTTTGGCAAATATTGAGGTTGCAACAATTATCACATCCAGTTGCATTGTGTCTTCACTGGAACCTATTTATTAGAGCAGTGAAAAAATAACTTATAATAAACAACCCCAAGTTAATAAAAACCATTAAAACTATAAGAACTAAAGTAAAGGTGCATCGCCTGGGTTGCCATCTGCTTGTGATTAGAGTAATCTATCTCACCATCATTTTCCTCATGTGTACGTGGAGCTTTATATTAGAACCGATAAGCATTCCATTAGAATAACATACAGGAATAGAAAAACAAAATCTAATATGTGCCTCACCATAAAATTAACCTTTAAAGAATCTTGATATTAGCTAGTTCTCTAGTAATAAAATCATTCAACAAATCATCAAAGGCCTGAAGATTTAATTAAATACTGACATAATACTATACATCAATCAATACACCAGTTAACATAGTGTATCCTTCTGTAATATAACCGATTAAAAGGGAACAAGGTTCTTATTTAATTTTTATTTTTTTGTCACAATAACAATGAAAACATGAAACTATTCCACCAAAACGTCTGATCTGAGAAGTCAACTTTAATAAAAAATCATATATTAGAGGAATTAACTGAAACATTTAATTGTTAGTATCAAGAAGTCAAGTAATAAGCATGGTTTGACTTTAAAGGTTAAAGGAACTATATTCGTCGATCCTTCTAAAAGATTTTCAACATATAGTCAACAACTGCAAGCTAATTTCCATATGGTCAACAACTGCAAGCTAATTTCCATATGGTCAACAACTGCAAGCTAATTTCCATATGGTCAACAACTGCAAACTGATTTCAATTCCATATAGTCAATAACTACAAACTGATATCCATATAGTCAACCACTACAAGCTGATGTTTCACTTAGGGGCTGTTTGATTGCGCTGACTGAGTAAGATCTGACTGAGTCAGAAGCTGACCCAGTAAGAAGTTCTGACTGAGTTTGCATCTGACTTAAACTCGGCTGTTTGATTTAGTATCTGACTGACTCAGCTGAATGATAAAAATAACCTTATATACATACATACACATAAGCAATATATATACATATACATACACATCTACATACTTTCACCCAACACATCAATTTCACCCCTCACTATCAAATGAGGTCTCGTCTCCCTCCTATCCCCATCCCCACCCTCGTCCGCAGCCTCCACTCCTCCGACGTCTCCGCCATGGCCACCGCCACCGACGTCATCTTCCAAACTCTCCGTTCACCGTCGCCAACCGCCGCGCCCAAACTCCCATCGTTACATTCATTGGTGTCTTCTTCACGCTCCATTGTTTTGTGTTCCGCTGTAGTTTCTTCTTCTGCTCAACTGTTTGGTGGTTTTAATGGAGATTGGATGCGATCGAGGAGGCTGGGAGGGAGTGTGTACGCGTTGCAGCGAGGGTATCGGAAGGTGCGAGGGCGTCCGGTGGCGAGGAGGAAGCCGGCGGTGGCGGAGGTGGCAGATGGGGTCGACGACAACAGATGGAGCAAAGGGGGAAGAGAGCACTGACTGGACTGTGATTTTGGCCAGTAATGGTAAGAAAAATGACTCGGTCAGGTGGGAGATCCGGGTCAGATGAGGCGGTCAGCAACACCAAAAGCACTGACTGGCTGACCGAGTCAGCCAGTCAACGGTCAGACGCCTGGTAAGAGGAATCAAACAGCCCCTTACTAGAACTATCAACCTAGAGATGACTACGAACAAATTAGTCACTCATTGGCATGCTTGGATCTTCAATGGTGATTAGATATTGTTGATGTGTAATTCAGGTATATCGTTATGAAAGAAACTCTCAAAGAGGCTTTAAAATTGTCCAAAATTCATAGTGGAAAGATGTAGTTCAAAACTCTAATGATTGGGTTCACATAGGGGAGAAAAACCTCATAATCCGAGGATCGTTGAATGGACTAGCATATCATATGCCCCTAGCATATGACACACTGAGTTTGACTCTCTATGATGCTTGTTCTATGAAGTTTGTCCCATAACCAGTGCAAGATATGGTGAAAAATGAAGTACTTAACTAAAAGTCATATCCTTACAAGTTACAACAGGTTAAAATGAAACATTAGGCATCTCAAACAAAGTTTAACAAAGTACTATTAATTTCCTCATCGTCCACATAATATGTTTTTAAGTTTCACCCTTCACACATTCCCATGGTTTTCTAGAGCACCTATTATAAAATAACTGAGAAAAAAAAAGACTTGAGTCAAAAACTGCTAGCTAGTAAAGGAGTGAAAAATAACAAGATAATGATAAGAATGATATTAATAAGATTATCAATAGGACATCTAATAACTATGATCATCTATACGGAAATTGCTTTTTGAGCCAGTAAGAATAAACGATAAACACCAGTACAATAGGAGCGATTCTAATGCACTGATATGTGATATGGGAATGTGGGCATACACACCTAATCATCCATCGATAGTAATGACAATAATATTCAAGTAGTGATTCATACATCTCTCAATAAATAATACGTGTAGCAACTTAGCACATTCATAAACATTATAAACACGTCATGAATAGATGGACTAGTCGCCTTGCCACGCCACAGATAGAGCATGCCAATGGTGCCATAATTGATGCCCTATTTACCCATAGGTGGCCGGATATACTTGGGTGTAGAGGTAAACTAAAAACATTACAACTTGTGATTATGATGTGCCAATCCTTGAGATACTTAATAATGGATTGGGTGTGGATTCCATCTTTTTTTCCTACTACCTTCTGAACCCAAGAACTCCTTACTTTCCATATCCACTTGTATTGGTTTTATACCTTGAGGTACCCTAAAGATTTTCTCAATATGAGGAATCCAATTGTATGCCACCACTAGAGTGGCTGTTTAATAAATGATCTTGGCTTCTTCTTCTAAAATCGTTCAAGCCAAATATGTATCACACTAGCAATCTCATTCCCATCAACAATGTTAGACTGAATTGTGGTTGGGTTCAAACCAGTATTTAGGTACAAATTAGGGTTACGAATAAGCTCAATAATAGCCTGTAGTATAGTGGAGAGAGCATGATTAATTGCACCCATGAGGTATTGATTAGATTCACCTTCACTATATGGAGGCATCTATAAATTCATCAAAATTCATTAGATTAGAGTGGATACACAAAAGGAACTTAGTAGATAGGAGAACCTAAGAAAAACGTTTACCAAATCCTTACATATTTTAGTTTAGTTTAAGCTTTTTATATAATAGAACCTTAGATATCATAATTGTAACAGCCTAACCTAGCTAGAGCTTATGTGTCATGCTATAAAGTAATGAAAATGTAATTAGTGACATAATTAACGTACTTAACAAAACTTCAAATCCTTACAACTATCTAACATGAAACAATAAGTTTCTCAAATAAAGTTTGACCTGGTCCTATCAGATTTCTCATTTTCCTCATACTATAAAAAGGGATAATATAAAAAATGATGAAGCCTAAAATGCTTAGTAATAATCAATAAATATAATAGTAAGATCATCAATAATAAATTTAATAACTATGATCATTTATATGGAAATGCCCATGTGAATCGATAATAATAAATGATAAACAATGTGTAAATGAGTTTCAATTCTAATTCACCGATATGTGGGATGAGCATGTGAGCACACACTTCGAACTATCCACCGATTGCGATAACAATAATATCTTAGGATCACTCCATATAACTTTCGGTAAACAATATGCACAATAACTTAGTACATCAATAAACAACACAAAGCTAACATGGACTAATTGCTCCGCCAAGGAGAAAGTAAGACGTTGTTTGTTTTTTCTGCAGCAAAATGTCTGCAGTTTGCGGACCACATATGCAGACATCTACAGGAGAAGAGGTGGACCAAACTGTTGAAATTTATAGTTTATCCTAAATAACTTTTAATTTGATGTGGGTTCTTTATTTATGTTTTTTCTCTCTTAGGTATACTGCTGCTGTTGATTTTAGTTGCTGCTGTTATGGGGCTGCTGCTATTGTTTTGGGTTGCTGCTGCTAATGGGCTGCGTCTGCTATTGGGCTTATTGGCCTTCTGGGCTTTGGCATCATCTGGGCCGAGTGGTGCTATATCCTCGGTCATTTGGAGTTTGCAGAACATAACACACATTTTGATATCAACACTCCACTCGATATTCTCTCTCGATACTCTCTCGAACATTCTTCTTTGCTAGGGTTTCAGGTTGATGACCCTCGGTGTTCCGTTTGTGTCTTTTGAGTTGCGATTCATCTGGATCATCTTGTTGTTGATCTAGATCATAGTTTGGAGTTGTATTCTTCTTGGTTGAATCTGTCTTCATACGTATTTGATGTTGTTTGATTATATTGTTATTCGATTACCATTTCTTGACATGGTATCAGAGCCGAAGGCTTTGGTCGATTGTTGATCATGTTTCTAGTATTTGTTTTTCCGCTGCTGACTGGTGTTCGTGTGCTTAGTTTAGGGTTTGTCATACTAAAAAACCCTAGGTGCCGGTCTCTCTCGTGCTTGAAAGGAATAGGGTTTCATCTTGTAACCCTAGTCTTTGCTGAAATTAAAGATCAGCTTCAGTAATCACTGCTATTTGTGGTGTTTTATTTTAGAGGCTGCTGTTCGGAGTCTTTCTTCTGCTGTTCGTGGTGCTTTACTTAGAGGTTGTTGTTCGGATTCTTTCTTCTTGGACTGTACTATGTGTTTGTAACCCTAAGTGAAGGTTACACTACTCAGTTGAAAGGACTGGAATATCCTAACTTGGATATCTCTTGGTGAGCTCGTTCCATTACTATCTCTTTAGTTTTTCTGTTCTGTGCATCATGAATTCCCTGCTTAGGCATTCTTTGGACTAGGTTAGGAGGACCGGTATTTGATTGTCTACAGGGAGAGCCAACCCCTATTTCTGTTTGCATATACTTGTCATTTGTGTGCATCACTTGTGTGTTTTTTATGTGTCTACATAAACAACACCTACTACTGCCACTTAAGCGGTGTGAAAACCTGGCTCTGGTCTGTGATGTTCTTTGTGCGTATGCTTGAGTGAAATCATATCCTTGGTGTTTTTTTAAAATGAATAATATTGACCCTAAATCTGTTACTCCTCCTAGTTCGAGCTCCATTGTCGTCACTGAAACCCTTGTGAGTAAACTTGATGCTAGCGATCCACTTTACCTTCACCCAAGTGACTCTAGTAATCTAACAATAGTAAGCGTAAAATTAAAAGGAACAGAAAACTACATAGTTTAGGCTAATGCAATGAAATTAGCCCTCTAGGCTAAGAATAAAATTGGGTTCATCGATGGTTCGTGTGAAAAATCTACTGAAAATGATATCCTTGCTATGCAATGGGAAAGATGTAATTTTGTGGTTCTTACTTGGTTGCTTAACTCTGTATGTGATAATTGTATGTGGGTCAAATTTATTCTAAGTTAGCATCTGAAGTCTGGGTGAACTTAAAAGAAACATTGATCAAGTGGATGGGTCTATAGTGTTTTATTTACATCATAAAATTAACTATTTAAAACAAAATGGTTCAACAATGTCCGAGTACTATCATAAACTAAATACAATGTGGAAACAATTTGATACAATGGTTCAACTACCCTCTTGTTCATGTAATGCCTTAAAAAGTCCGGGTGGACTTAAAAGAAACATATGATAAAGTGGATGGGTCTATAGTGTTTTATTTACATCATAAAACTAACTCTTTAAAACAAAATGGTTCAACAATGTCCGAGTACTATCATAAACTAAATACAATGTGGAAACAATTTGATGCAATGGTTCAACTACCTTCTTGTTCATGTAATGCCTCAAAAGAATTCAATGACTTTAATCAACTAATGCAACTCATGTAGTTTCTCATGGGTCTTGATGATGTCTATCAACATGTGAGAACAAATTTGTTAACTCGTGACCCCCTTCCAACCATTAAAATAGCTTTTTCCATTATTTCTAGAGAAGAATCTCACCGAGGTTCCAATAATATAACAAAAAATCAAAATGTAGGTTTTGTTTCAAAAACAAATCAATCTGCTGAAAATAAAAGAAGGTTTGGAAAGGGGCCTAACCCCAACTTAAAATGCACCCATTGCAATAAACTGGGTCACACTGTTGACCGCAGTTATGAAATCATTGGCTATCCTTCGGGATCAAAATCAAAAAAATGGGTCTGGTAACAATCAAAATACTAAATCTGTAATGTCAAATAACTCTGCATCTTCTTCAAACACTACTTGTTCTACTCCGTCTCTTACCACAGAGCAGATAACTCGCCTACTTGCTCTCCTAAATGATAAAACTGCTGACACATCTCATAATGCAAATTTTGGAGGTATTTCCTTTAAAATACAGTCTGAAAATGTCTTTTATAAATCTGTCTTTAACTTTGCATCCAAAAAAGACTACTCATCCTCTGGATGGGTTGTTGACTCCGGTGCAATCCGATACAAATCTTGTTAATCTCGTTGATGTTTCTGATTACAAAATCACTGTTAAGCATCCTAACGATGCTGATGCTAATGTCACAAAAATTGGGTGTTTATAATTAAACAACGACGTGATTCTATCTGACGTGTTTGTGGTTCCTGATTATTTTGTGAATTTGATGTCTGTTTACAAGCTTGCAAAAGATAATAAGTTAGAGGTTGTCTTTAATGAAAAAAACTATTTTATCCAGGATTCTCTCACAAAGAAAGTCCTGGTGACTGGTAATCAAG
Organism: Flaveria floridana; assembly: GCA_018326465.1. Lineage (NCBI taxonomy): Eukaryota > Viridiplantae > Streptophyta > Magnoliopsida > Asterales > Asteraceae > Flaveria > Flaveria floridana. The sequence continues at coordinate 1,028 of BJCO01369540.1, read as the reverse complement.
TTGATGGTTTATACATGTGAGGTGACCTTTATGTGCTTCTAATGTGTGCTTTAACAGTTAAATATTGTTGATCTATGGCATTCCAGACTGGGACACCCTTCTGACAAAGTTCTTGAAGTTTTAAGAACCAAATTAGGTCTTAAAAATCAAAATAACTCTGTTCCTTGCGACACATGTCATAGAGCAAAGCAACATAGGGAACCCTTTCCATTGAGTGATCACAAGTCCAGAGCCATTGGGGACATGATTCACCTCGATATGGGGACCCTACAAAGTCCCTAGTAGGGAAGGACATCGAATCTTCCTTACCATTGTTGATGATTACTCTCGATCTGTTTGGGTCTACTTGTTTAAAAGTAAAGATGAGGTGTTTCAAAACTTTGAAAGTTTTTACAACTTGCTTAAAACTCAATTTAGTAAAACTATTAAAATCATTAGGAGTGATAACGGAACTAAATTTCAAAATAATCAAATGAGTGACTTTGTAAATAAAAATGGAATCATTCATTAAACATCTTGTGTTTATAGCCCTCAACAAAACGGTATTGTTGAACAGAAACACAAACACCTCTTAAATGTAGCTAGAACTTTGTTATTCCAAGGAAGGGTCCCCATTCGTTTCTGGACTGATTGTGTGCTAACTGTTGCTTATCTAATCAACAGGACCCCCTCCTCTGTTCTCAATAGAATTTCCCCTTATGAACTTATGTTTGGTTTTCAACCCTCTCTTAGTCACCTTAGAATTTTTGGTTGTCTCTGTTTTTCTTCCATATTAAATAACTCAAATAAGTTGTAACACCCGTATTTTCCTTTTAAAGAAACAAAGGAATAAAAGAGAAAGAAAAAGGGGAAAAAGAAAGTCAACCTCAAAGTTGAGGGACCGAAAGTGAAAAAGATGATAAAAATCTTGAAAAGTGGGTGTAAAAGGCGATATGGTCGCCCATACCCATCTGCACACTTTTCTTGTTCGGATTTTAGAGAGAGAAAGCAGAGGAACTCTCGGGTTTTTTGAAGAACAAGAAGAAGAA
>BJCO01369539.1:0-11813 GCA_018326465.1 Flaveria floridana | reverse complement strand
ATGACTTTTATGAATGAATGAGAAAGTACATATGTTTTCTTTATTAATTCCGCTGCGTATGTTTTGATCATGTATAGAAAGTATGTTCATACATTATTTATTTAAAATATATGCGATGAAGGACCGACTGTAGGGTGCCCGGTGAGCGGGGCCTTACAAAAGATCACACATCTGCTAGAGAGCATGTATACAGAGGAAAGATGGAACTATATTAAGTCTCTAATCAGCAGCTACCGAAGGAAATGTCAAGGAGATTAAGAAGAGAAAAAAGTATACGAAGGAGACTGATATGACATTCAAAGAGCAATTAGATGTGATAGAGGAGGAACTAAGGAAAAAAAGGAAGAAGAAGGGAATAGAGAAACAATCTTCTAATGATAGAGCTAATTCTCCCCTATGGAAAAAGAGGAGCAAAAGTAAGGAGCTAGTCATTCTTGAGATTGGGCCTGCAAGAGAATCTGAAAGGCCAAGAAGGGAGACAAGAATAGAGCTCGATGAGGATGTATTTAGAAATGTTAACACATCCCTATCAAATGAGCTGAGCATGACAAAGATCAAGCTGATAAACTCATAGGAGAGGGAGAAGCTGAGGGCTATAGAGGTTGCTGAAATGAATAAAGTGATATTGAGTCAAAAGAACCTGATAAGAAGATTGTTGGAAAAGGTGAGTGAGCTGAGGAGGAATGCTGGTGCAGGTGATGTACCAAGTGTTGAGCAGATCAAAAAAATAACTGACATATCTAAGTTCCTATTCATACACAAGGCATCAAGATCGGGTGGTAGTGGTGTAGGAACATCAGGAGCTGGTGGTAGTAATATAGGAGGATCAGGAGCCGGTGGCAATCCTATAGGTGGCGTTGAAGCTGGTGGAGGTGTTGCTGGTGTTAGTGGTGTGGGATTTGAGACTGGAGCAGGTAGTGGTGAAGGAGTTGTTGTTAGAGAAAATGTTGATCAGGTGATTGAGGCAGGTGATTAAGGCAGGATTTATTGATATGGGGTTTGATTTGGATACTAATCTTACATGGAATGAGGTGATAAGGGAGGAAAAACAAGAAGATGAAAAGGGGAATGTTGAGCTAAACTTGATAGATGAGGAGGAAGAGCAGTTAGTAGACTATGACTGAGCCGGAATTTTATGTAGTTGATGAGAGTCCTATGACTTATGTAGCTCAGAGGAGTTCAGCTAAAGGTGATGTAATAGAGATGGATAAAGAAGAATAGTTCTATAAAGAGGAAGAGCCAGAGAAACTGACCCCACTCTTCCATAACATTCAAGAACTAGGTTGAAGGAGATGGATAAGAAGCTTATAAACTCGAAGTGGAAAATATTCATGATTAAGAGGTGTGGAGGTGGGATCTCATACTTTCATAAAAGGAAGGCGTATAAAACCCTTCCTAAGTGGAATCTAAGAAGACTGGCACAGATGCCGCTCCTGGATTCAGGTTTGAGCAAACGCGCCATGATGTTAGAGTATGAGATCCCTCAAGGCGTTCAAGACAACTTTACAGCTTTTGGTTTCATGAAGGCTGAGAGAAGGAGGTAGAAGAAGGATTTGGACTAGGTGACGAGTAAAGGAAATGTTGTGCTGAAGTTAATGCCTACTAAGACCGTTAATAGGGTGAGGATACCAGATCAGCAACCTTCTAGACTATATAAGTTCGAGAAGTGGTTTTATGACAACTAGACAGGTGAAGCAACATTAAGGGTGAAGGATGGGCATGAAATAAGGTTGTTTGATCCTATTAAGGTATTCTCATTAAGTAACGATGATTTGAAGGTGTTGTGTGAGAAACAGATAAAGTTTGAAGCAGAAGATGAGACTAAGACTGAGGCCAGCTTGTTTAAGAGGGTAGCAAATAGAGCTCGGGGTGCAAGACCGGAGATTATGCAGCTCGAAAAGAGTGTGTAGGAACATAGGGATCTCGAGGCAACTTCTTCCGAGTCTTTTTATAGGTCTTTATGACTTTATTCTTTAGAATACTTTGTCTAGGATCTTCTAAGAGTGAATACTTTGGAAGAAGGACTACTTAGTCTTCGGAAGACTTAGTTCTACCTTTTGAAGTTCTTCATATACTTCAGAAGGAAAGCTACTTAGTCTCGAAAGACTTAGTTTTCCTTCAAAAGCTCTTCATACTTTAGGCTTTGTAAGATTTTCAACGTTTCTTCAGAAGAGTTGCTTTAGCTTCAAAAGACTTCTTCAATTGTACTTTAAAAAATTCTTCTAAGTGTTGTTTTGGTTGCACCAGCCTCATATGATCCAACAAACTCCCTCTAGGATGATGCTACCAATACTTCACTTCCTTCTGCTCCTCCTAATCTTCAACACCAGGGAGGGAAAATATTTGTATGTCTCCTTGTTCTTCCTTGTTATGGTGCTGAGGAGCTTGTACAAGTCATTTATTGATAGAAGATCAAGTTTCTCACTCTGAATGACATGTACTCTTTGATGTGGACCTCTAAAAAGAGTTAGTTTATGGTAATTATACTCATATTCCCATCTAAATATAGGGTCAGAAGTTCAGCCTTCAACCATCTGAAGGAATGTTTTTCCTTTTATGGTTGTGCCTTCTTCCTCATCACTTGCTTTCTTTTTCAACTCTTCTTCAGTCTTGGCCTTCTTTGTCAGTTCAGCCATATGAAGACTGCTCAGATGATTTCTAATATAAGTAGCAACTTAAGAGTTGGAGGTCTTGGAGAATGGTTTCTCTGTTAACTCAGCAAGATTGAATCTGCTGGAGTGTAGCATAGATGACGTATTAAGCATGTTTGCTTCACCATTCTCTCTTTCCACAGCAAAGTTGTGAGAAGGTTCATCAAACCTCCACTGGATAATTCTCCTTCTAGGATTGAGGGCTTGTGTTGGCAGCTTATCCCTTTTCCTAGTATCTATTAAAGTCACCAGTCTTCTTTGTAACTTATTCCCTTCTTCCTTCAGAGTGTCTGAATTAGTTACAAGAAGTTGGAGAGCTTGGTCTGGTGTTCCCCTAGGTAGATCAATGAATGCATCTCTTGGGAGGGAACTTGAAGAGTCATCAATATATTTCAATTTAAATGACTCTTCTTCACAAGAGATGTCACTCAAGGTTGTGTAGTTAATGAGCTTTATCTTAATCTCCATGAACTCTTCTAAGCACAGGAGCTTAGAAGGTTCAAAAGATGGTATGGGTAATGATTAGGTTTGGGGTTGTGTTTTAGGTTAAAGGATAGGTGGTGGTGGTGGTTGGTGGGAAGCACAAGGTGAGGGTATAGGTAAGGCTGATGGTGTGGGTTCAAGGGTGTAAGGCTCAGTGGTTTGTTCAGTTTTGATAGGGAAGGGAAAATGCGTGGGCATAGGTTGTGGTTTGGGTGCTGGTTTGGGTGTTGGTGTTGGTTTGGGTGCCATCCTCAAAACACTTACTACCTGTGGTACTTCCTACCTTCTTCCTAAGCGAATGTCAGCCTTGATGTCACTGACATGTCACTATAGGGTCTTCTCTGACATAGGACCCACTTGCCTACCGGTGAAGCCATGCTCTGAGATAAGCCTACATCCATTCCCTATCTCCCACCTTTTTGGCAGTTGCATGTTTTGCCTCTTCCTCCTTCTTTTTCTTTTCCCTTAGTTTCTCCTTGGCATTCTTCTTCTGTTGGAGCATATATTGTCATATTTAGTGTGTCCGTCACTTGACGACTAGTCTAGGCTTAATGTATTACACCTGATATGTTGTAAACACATGAAACTGGGTCATTCGCAGGAGCATATGCGAATGAGACTAAGTCTTACGACTGAGCCAGGCTAATGGACCAGTCGTGCGACTGAGAGATGCAATTGGGGCATTCGTAAGACTGAACCATAAGAATGGTCCAGTCGTACGACCATACCCATGGTCCAGTCGTACGATTGATCCATACGCATGGTCCAATCGCGCGAATGGACCCAGTCACATCTAATATGGGCCGAGGCCTATATATATACTAGTTTCAATGTGTAGAAAGATAGGGATTCGAGAGGAAGTCTGCCCGGAGCCTAGGGCTGTCGGATGAAAGGAAAGATCATGCTCGATCTCCCTTTGCCAAGAGTCTTGATTTTTATATTGTAACGAGCTTGTAATTGTTAGCTTTTATCAATGAAACCAATTTTTGATAGTTCGTGTTATAGATTTGACTTTTCATTTTGGTTGTTTATCCTTCCATCAAGAACACGCTCGGATGTTTACCGATCCAGCGACTTCACATCTTCTTTTCCTTAGTGATTTGATCTTGCTCCTTGAAGAAAAGAAACAAGATTGTCTTACTATCATGAGGTTCCAGCTCCTTTTAAGAATAGCCTACAGAGAAGAGAAAGGATATCCTCTCTAACGTCTCCCTCTCCACAGCTTTCTCCTTCTCTTTCCTTTTCCCATCCTCTATGGCCAACCTTGTTGCTTCCTCCTTTTCCTATTACAGCAAGGTTGCCTTCTCTAGCTTCATAAGCTCATCAAGTGGGAATAGAACTATTTCTTTATTGTCTACTCCCAGGTTGATGAGCCTGTCTATCACCTCCACTCTCTTCTAGATGTTGATACCTTCTTGGGCGGCTACTGCTGCTTGCTGTTTGCAACTAATAGCTTCCCAGTATCAACTCTTCCTTTTCTTTTGAGCTTCTCCACCATTTCTTCTTCTAGTAGCTCCTCAGCAGTGAGCTTCCTCTTCCCCTTAGGATCAGAGGAAGATTCATCCTTTGGAGACTCAAGCTTAGAGGGTTCAGGTTAGGGAGAGTGAGGTTGGACTTGTGGTGGTTGAGATAAGGGAGTTTTAAGGAAGTCCTCACTATTTACCTCAGATGCTAGATCAAGAATGGCCTTTGTGATGAATAGGTCATCGTACATGGAAGATAGTTCCATGATTCATTCTGCAGCTTGAAAGTCTGCTATGGAAGAAACTTGAACTGAACTACATGTCCCTTCTAAATCAGTTGTTGGGCCATGAGTGTGTATATCCCCTTTAAAGCTAATCTCAGGTTCAATAGAGACCTTAAGTTGACCAACTTCCTCTTTAGAGGTAGGTGGTGCACTCAACCTTTGAAGCTCTTTAGCTCCAAAGTAGGCAACAGCTACATCAAGGGATGGTTGTTCAAGGGAGGAGCTTATCAGAAATTTGGTTAGAAACCTATTAAGGTTGATAAGCATCCTTGGGTCCACTTGAATTATAATAGGAGCTGGTTAAGGGAAGATAGTTATAGGTTGTTATTATGTGGAATAAAAAAAGAGATAATATCAATGGAAGTTGTTGTAATGGCAAGGCTAGGTTCTGCATGTTCTTGTTTCTATACATTCTCCCCCTTTTTGGTGGAATCATCTTGAAAAGTAGATGAGCTAGAGGAATAACTTAAAAAAACTTGTGTATGTACATGCATAATAGACTTCTCAATCTGTGTCTCAGCTAGTTGAGCCTTGAGATTTCCAATCTCAAGTTGCTGAGTGGCAGACATGTCTTCTAAAGTCCTAACCTTGAATTCAATGTTTGAGACTTTAGAAAGTAGGTAGCTGATTATGAGTTGCAGACTACCTTCATCTTCTTTTGAAGAATCATTAGGAGATGAGATAACATACCTGGTATGTTCATTATAACCACCAGATGTTGTTTCTTGGCACCCTGAATACCCTTGCGTACTAATGTCTCTTTCCGAGTCATTAACGGGTAAGGTTGCCGCAGATTCAGTTCCACTTATGTTACCACTGTATTGAGAGGCTGATAAAGCACTCTTAGAAGTGGCAGCTGAATATGCATAAGTCACCTCCACTCCAGTTGGACTCACCTCAGTTTGGGCTAGCTGATATGGGCTAGATATTAAGGGTTCCATGGGGCTCAGTTGATCTGGGAGTGGTGTGGTATATCAACATCATCCCCCTGAGTAAACATAATATCCTTATCAGGTCAGGTTAGTAGGTCAAGAAACGATTCAGTGTTTATTTCTAATGATCTGGGACCTTGGTCAGCACCTAATAGTTCTTCTATAATAGTAGTTGAACTAGTGATGTGGTTGTCCCTTTTTGGCTTCTCAGGGGAGTATTAGGACTTGCCCTGAGGACTTATGGCTTAGGTAATGGGCTCATCAGGTTGAGACTAAGGAGACTCAACACTGATATTGAGGTATACTATGGAGGATCATTGGACCTCTGGCTGAGTGGGAGCATGTATTCCAGTCGAGCCTTTTTGGTGTGAACATAGGGACTTGTTCAATTAGAGTAGATTGAACAAGGGTTCGTTTGGGGCATCTCTGGTATGCGAACTTGATGGGGTGGGAAGAAGTAATTGGTTGTGAAGTGGGGGTTTCTTGTGTGGGTTCATCACCAGAAGCCATTGGCTCAAGCATACCTGGAAGGAGATGAGTGAACCTTCCAGTAAAGTTAGTGGATATCTTCTTTAGCATTTTAAAGATACCCGGCCTCATTTGAGGAACTAGTAGAATATTTACACATTCTAGTTTATCCTGATCTAACTCACAGTTCATTATGTGCTGAATAAACCTAAGATACATATAGATTACCTCTTAGGTTATTCAACACAAATCTTGAGTAATTGAATCTGAGTAGACACATGATTGCTTCTTGCATTGCTAGGAGATGATCCTTCCACCAAGAAATTTACATCCTCCTGATGTGGATTTCTTGTTAATGTTGCACCCTCCATAATCATAGTTGAGCACAGCAACTTGCAGCAGCAATGTATTCAGCTTCAACAGTTGATGTAGAGATGCATGATTGCTTCTTGCATTACCAGGAGATGATCCTTTCACCAAGAAATTGACATCCTCCTGATGTGGATTTCTTGTTAATGTTGCAGCCCCCATAGTCAGTGTAACCATAAAGGTTGAAATCCTTGTTCTTAGGATACCAAAGGCCTAGTTTGGGAGCACCTTTAAGGTATCTAAGAATTCTCTTGACAACAATTAGGTGAGACACCTTGGGAGCAGCCTGATATCTTGCATAGATGCTGGTTGTAAACATGATATCAGGTCTACTTGCAGTGACATACATTAGAGATCCAATAATTGCCCTGTACTGATGCTGATTAGTATCCTCCCCCTTGAAATCAGTACAAAGATTGTGATTTCTTTGTATAGGTGTCTCAGTTGGCTTACAATCTTTCATTTCAAATCTTTCTAAGATGTCCTTGACATACTTAGATTGATTGATGAGGAACCCTTCTTCCTTCTGCTTCACTTTAATTCCAAGGAAGAAATCTATCTTATCCATGGAACTCATCTCAGATTTCTTCCTCATGACGTTTTCAAAGTCTTTGCATATTTGGTTATTTAAGGAACCAAATATGATGTCATAAACATAGACTTGTACAAGCAACACGTCCTGCCAAGACTTCTTTATGAACAATATCTTGTCTATGGTGCCTCTAGTATAGCCATTCTTTAGAGGAAACTGAGACAGTGTCTCATATCACAGCCTATGTGCTTGGTGTAACCCATAAAGAGCTTTATCAAGTTTGCATACGTAGTTAGGGTGTTGTGGGTCTTCAAATCTAGGTGGTTGGCATACATAGGCTTCTCTATCGATATCCCCATACAAAAATGCACATTTGACATCAAGTTGATAGACTGTCAAGTTCTTGGATGCTACAAAAGCAAGGAAAATTCGCACAGCCTTAAGTCTTGCAACAGGTACAAAGACATCAGTGTAATCTATTCCTTCCTCTTATGTGTATCCTTGAACCACAAGTCTGGCTTTGCTCTTGATGATCAAACATCTATCGTCTCCTTTATTTTTGAACGACTACTTGGTGCCAACAGAGACTTCGCCAGGTGGCAATCAACATAGGTTCCATACCTTTGTCTCTTGAATTGAAGCAATTCATCTTTCATTGCTTCAACCCAATTGTTGTCCTTGAGAGCTTCTTCCACCTTCTTGGTTTCCATTTGAGAAAGAAAGCGTGAGTACAAGCAGACATTCCTATTGTGAGTCTGTCTTCTAGTACTCACACCTTTGGAGACATCCCCAATGATCCTGAGCCTAGGAATCACATCTAGTTGCATAGATAGATCCAAGTTTCAAAAGTTTTGCTAAGGAAACTAGTTCCAGCTGATGTCTCACACTCATTTGATAAGGGCTGATAGAATGAGCGTATGACAACATCAATGGTATTTTTCTATGAAGCGTTATCAATAGTTGCACGTTCCTCCAGATCATTGTCTTTATCAACTTGGTGTTGAGTGTTGGAGTTGTCAGGTGATGATTTTGAGGCTCAGTTGATTGATAACTTGTTGATGCTCCACTATTTCCTGAGATGTTCAAGCTTTTAGTACTTCCAGTAGTGGGAGCTTGATCTTCATGTATTTTTGGAAAATTGAAATAGGTCTGGGTAACTCAAATAGTTGATCATTAAAGGAGTCATTTTGAGTTCCTGTTCCTACTGAAACATTCTCACAAGATGGTTTAGCATAGTTGGGAAACAATTTTAAATCAAAGATATGGTCAGGGCCATTTTCCTTAACGCAAGGGGTGTGCTCTTTACAACAATGTTGGATGGTTCCTCAAATTGTTGAGTTTTAGTGTTGTATACTCTACATGCTATAGAGCTTGAAGAATACCTAACAAAGATAGCCTCATCCGACTTTTTAGCAAAATTTGCTAAATTGTCCTTTTTGTTAAGCATGTTGCACCTGCTACCAAAAGACCTAAGAAAGCCAATGAATGGTGGCCTCTTGTTCCATAGCTAATAAGGGGTTTTTTCGTAGGGCTTAACAATGAGAACCATGTTCTGCACATAACATGCAGTGTTGACTGCCTCAGCCCAAAAAGTTAGAGGCAGCTTTGAATCATCTAACATAGTTCTTGTAGCCTCAATAGGTGTCATGTTCCTCCTTTCATCAACACTATTTTGTTGAGGAGTTATAGGGGCACTCTATTGTCTAGTAATCCCTTCGGAGTTATAGAAAGAGTCAAGAACTTGATTCCTAAACTCAATCCCTTAATCACTTATGATTGTTTTTACCTTATGATCAATTTGATTTTCAATTTTAAGAATAAAAGATCTTAAGGTTTCAGTAGTTTCATCCTTAGTTCTTAAAAAGAATGCCCATGTAAATCTTGTAAAATCGTCAACTATCACAAGGTAATATAATTTCCTTCCAATGCTCATTATACTTGTAGGACCGAAGAGATCCATGTGCAATAAGTATGGAGTGGTGATGGAGTTAACTTCTTTGGATTTATGGGATGCCTTGTGTTGCTTCCCTTTTAGGCAAGCAACACATTTGTCTTTAGAGAAAAACTCATTTTTAGGCATGCCATGTACCAAGTTATTTTTAACCAGTTTATTCATGGTCTTAAAATTAAAATGACACATTCTTTTATGCCAAAGAGTTGACTCATCGCCATTAGATTTGGAAATAAAGCATGATACTTCTCCCAATGGGGAAGCATTGTTCATATCCATCTTGTACATTCCCCTCTCCTGGGATATCTAAGAAGCACCAATTCTTGAGGAATTGTCATCCCAGGTTTGAGGATAATGCACTCATGTTCTGTGAAAAGCATTTGGTACTGTTAATCATATAATTAAGAAACACTCAAGAGATTATGTTCAAGCTGTTTGACAAAGTTTACTTTGTAGACTTTTAACATACCATTGGATACACTACCTCTACCAGAAATGTTCCCCCCGCTTCACCTGCAAACTAAACAGGACCTTCATCAAAGTGTTTAAACTGTTGTAGGAGAGATATGCTTCCAGTCATGTGCCTAGAGCGTCCATTGTTCACAATCCATACATTTCCACTTTTATCATGTGGATGTCCCTACACATATGGTGAAATTGTTAGTTACTATTAGAAACCCAAGCCTTATTGGTCTTGGGCTCTTCCAATGTACATTACGTAACAGAACCAAAATGTATGCATGGGGGTTTAACTATGGTTTGTGAAGAAGAGGTTTGGGCTGCAGCATGCATCTTGTCTGATCTTCCATTCCATCCTACAGTCAATCAGCGTAGATGAGCCTAAAGACGCTTGAGCAGCATGACTTGCTTTTAAGGCTTCTTTGTTATTGAAAGAAGTTGTCACCACCTTTTCTTCTGAAGCAGTCTTCTTCTCAGAAGATTTCAGAGGATTCCTTTTATTCCTTTGTTTGTTCTTGGGCTTGTCTTCCAAAGCTATTTTCCTTTTAGAACAATAAGTTCTTTCGAAAGCAACTTGACTTCGAAAACAAGCTTTCCTTTCTTCAAGATTTGAACAATATGATATGGTCCAAATGTGAAACCTTACTTGACTGCTTCTTTCTTAACATTATTTGCATAATGTGTGTTTGCAAGATTGTAGTAACAATCTTTAGCCATGTGATTATGCAGTCCATAGATTATGCACTCAATGTTACCTTTTATAGGGCATAAGGGTTGTTGTTTCTTGTATTTCTTTTCTTCTTCAACAGCTTTCCCCTTTAACTTCTGATTCTTTAGTTGGATAGGAATGTTGGAACTACATTCCTTTCCTGAATTAGAGTTTTTAGCCACTTAGAATCCAGCTGAGATGAATACACCCTTTTGTCTTGGGTCTATTTTCAACACCTTCTTGGTAGTTTTTCTTGCTGCCCTGACTTGTTCTTTCTATCTTTGGTGGTCAAGGGTTGATTATCAACTATGTGGATGAGGTTTTCTACCTTATCCTTCACTGTGGTGGTCACTATTATTCCATCATTCTTCTGCTCATTTGGTACTGGGTCAGCAATTAGAACCTCTTGCTCATCAGTACCACATCTTGGCTGTCTGATAGACACATAAGAGTATGGTGGAGCAATTTCATTGGTTCCGAACCCACTTTATTTTAATAACACACCTTTGAGTGGGAGGACGATGCAAGGATGGTTTTGAAGTTATGCTCTTGAATAGCATACTTCTTTGCTTAGCCTCAGCTATTAGTAGTTGGGCTTAATCCTCAATCAACTTGGAGACTAAATCTTTTATTTGAGCCATGTAGTTTGAGTGTTCCTGTTTTAAAGAGGAGTCAATTTTTTCTAACTCTTTAATTTTGAATTTATAGTCAGATTCTGCTCTCTTAAAATCAGATTTTAGTATGTTTAAGGGCTCAATATCATGTTTAATTTCCATGTTGTAGTCCTGATTCATTTTAACCTTAGCTACATAGGCTGGGGTATAGAGATGTTCATATACCATGTTATCTTTAGTCCAGCCATGAGAGCTTGAGCAACGATGACATATTGCACCATGAACCTCCAATCGTCCTCTTAAGCAACAGTTGTGGTTTGTTGCTCAGTTGGCTTGGTTGCATCATTTGGGATAGCAGGATATTGGGAGGCTTGAGTTGCTCCAGAATTAGATCTAGGAGCCTTGCATTCCCTTGCAAAATGACCAAGTTGGTTGTAGTTATAACACTTGGCTTTTGACTTATCAAACCCAAATTTGTTGTCGGTTGGGTTCGTTAGGAATTGCCTTCTAGTTCTTTTAAAAAAATTCTTTGCTCTGTAGTCTAAAAGAGCCATCTGTTGGATAATGTCCATATATTCCACATCATCCGAGCTAAACATTCGAGATCATCAGAATAGAATTGAAAATCTCCAGAGTGGTCATTTCCTTAAACAAAAGTGTTGGTTTCTTTATGCCCAAGACACATAGAACATTGATGTGGTTAGTATGTTATGATCCAAGTCGGGTCATACCCAATAACAAGCTTAGCAAACACCAATAAATATTTAATTGATGATATGATCATGCTATTGAATAATGACACCAATTTAGAAAATGAGTTTTCTAAATAAGTTGCATATGAGATAGAACAACTTATAGGGATATTTTGTTCAAGAGTATTATTTGTAATGTTATTTAA